>JAVIAB010000105.1:4871559-4949059 GCA_032433765.1 Megaustenia siamemsis
GTTAATTTCTGAAGAATTACCAATACATGAATTTAACTGCTTTCTAAGTGTCCTACCATTCAGCTCCCTGTGGAGCATAGGTCTTCAACAAGCACTTTCAGATACCTGTGAGCATAGGTCTTCAACAAGCACTTTCAGATACCTGTGAGCATAGGTCTTCAACAAGCACTTTCAGATACCTGTGAGCATAGGTCTTCAACAAGCACTTTCAGATACCTGTGAGCATAGGTCTTCAACAAGCACTTTCAGATACCTGTGAGCATAGGTCTTCAACAAGCACTTTCAGATACCTGTGAGCATAGGTCTTCAACAAGCACTTTCAGATACCTGTGAGCATAGGTCTTCAACAAGCACTTTCAGATACCTGTGAGCATAGGTCTTCAACAAGCACTTTCAGATACCTGTGAGCATAGGTCTTCAACAAGCACTTTCAGATACCTGTGAGCATAGGTCTTCAACAAGCACTTTCAGATACCTGTGAGCATAGGTCTTCAACAAGCACTTTCAGCTCCCTGTAGAGCATAGGTCTTCAACAAGCACTTTCAGATACCTGTGAGCATAGGTCTTCAACAAGCACTTTCGGCTCCCTGTAGAGCATAGGTCTTCAACAAACACTTTCAGATACCTGTGAGCATAGGTCTTCAACAAGCACTTTCAGCTCCCTGTAGAGCATAGGTCTTCAACAAACACTTTCAGATACCTGTGAGCATAGGTCTTCAACAAGCACTTTCGGCTCCCTGTGGAGCATAGGTCTTCAACAAACACTTTCAGATACCTGTGAGCATAGGTCTTCAACAAGCACTTTCGGCTCCCTGTGGAGCATAGGTCTTCAACAAACACTTTCAGCTCCCTGTGGAGCATAGGTCTTCAACAAACACTTTCAGCTCCCTGTGGAGCATAGGTCTTCAACAAACACTTTCAGCTCCCTGTGGAGCATAGGTCTTCAACAAACACTTTCAGCTCCCTGTGGAGCATAGGTTTTCAACAAACACTTTCAGCTCCCTGTGGAGCATAGGTCTTCAACAAACACTTTCAGCTCCCTGTGGAGCATAAGTCTTCAACAAACACTTTCAGCTCCACGTGGAGCATAGGTCTTCAACAAACACTTCCCAAACAGTTGTATTTTCTTGTCTTTCTCGTAACAACAATTTGATGGTAGATATCCGCTTTGTTCTCATTAATTAGTTAATGATTCACATCCGCTTGTGGACTTGTGTACATTGACCAAATACAACGCTGTGTTTGTTTTCGCAGGAAACACCCATTATTTTTACACGGAAAATTCTGGAACAGGAACACGCAAGACGTGACCACTTCAAGCCTGACGATCATCTAGAGCCGTGCTTGGAAGTTCTTTAAATCTTTTGATGAAACTCGTCCGAGCAAAACCTGAAGAAAAAAAAACACACAAAAGGAGCAATGCATTAATATCAAGAAAACAGTAAATTTTAATATTTATAAGAACGTATATATATATATTTTAATATTTATAACAACTTATATATATATTTTAATATTTATAAGAACGTATATATATATTTTAATATTTATAAGAACGTATATATATTTTAATATTTATAACAACTTATATATATATTTTAATATTTATAAGAACGTATATATATATATTTTTTAATTTCCACATTCATGTGTTTCTTTCTTTCTATTTTTCTTTATTTCTTTCTTTCATTCTTTCTCTCATTCTTTCTTTCATTCATTCTGTTATTCTTTCCATCCATCCATCCATCCATCCATCCACCCACCCCCCACCCACCCACCCACCCCCCACCCACCCACCCATCCATCCATCCATCCATCCATCCATCCATCCATCCATCCATCCATCCATCCATCCATCTATCTATCTATCTATCTATCTATCTATCTATCTATCTACCTACCTACCTACCTACCTACCTACCTACCTACCTACCTACCTATCTATCTATCTATCTACCTACCTACCTACCTACCTACCTACCTACCTACGTACCTATCTATCTATCCATCCATCTATCTGGTTACTAAATGAATGGATAGCCCAAAACATCGTCCATTTTTAAACGAACGTTAAGTGGGCGTAGATTCCCTGTGCCGTGGTTTAATTGCGCCTTTCGGCCCTACACATCCGACATTAGTTCTGCATTTGTTTTACTACCGGATTGTTTTCATGTTTAATTCCCTCGGCAAGACTAGACAGGTTAGTCTAGGCTACCGGACCTCCCACGTTGAGGAGAGATGAGATTAGAGCGAGTGTTAACTGCTACTAGTGTCACATGGAGGCAACTTAAGGTATGGTCGCCTATTCAATCGAGTAGGACGTGGACGGAGCGACATTTTCAGCAGAATTTACCAATGCATATTAGAATTGTTAACTCCAATGTTAACAGCATATGCACAACTACATGGAAATCAACATCAAGAAAACAGAAGTCATGAATATCGCAAAAGAGAACAGAACATCAACATAACTATAGAAGGTAGACAACTAAAACAGAACATCAACATAACTATAGAAGGCAGACAACTAAAACAGAACATCAACATAACTATAGAAGGCAGACAACTAAAACAGAACATCAACATAACTATAGAAGGCAGACAACTAAAACAGAACATTGACATAACTATAGAAGGCAGACAACTAAAGCAGAACATCAACATAACTATAGACGGCAGACAACTAAAACAGAACATCAACATAACTATAGACAGCAGACAACTAAAACAGAACATCAACATAACTATAGACGACAGGCAACTAAAACAGAACATCAACATAACTATAGACGGCAGACAACTAAAACAGAACATCAACATAACTATAGAAGGCAGACAACTAAAACAGAACATCAACATAACTATAGAAGGCAGACAACTAAAACAGAACATTAACATAACTATAGAAGGCAGACAACTAAAACAGAACATCAACATAACTATAGACGGCAGACAACTAAAACAGAACATCAACATAACTATAGAAGGCAGACAACTAAAACAGAACATTAACATAACTATAGAAGGCAGACAACTAAAACAGAACATCAACATAACTATAGACGGCAGACAACTAAAACAGAACATCAACATAACTATAGACAGCAGACAACTAAAACAGAACATCAACATAACTATAGACGACAGGCAACTAAAACAGAACATCAACATAACTATAGAGGACAGGCAACTAAAACAGAACATCAACATAACTATAGACGACAGGCAACTAAAACAGAACATCAACATAACTATAGACGACAGGCAACTAAAACAGAACATCAACATAACTATAGACGACAGGCAACTAAAACAGAACATCAATATAACTATAGACGGCAGACAACTAAAACAAGTAGAGGAATTCAAATACCCAATGAAGTTTAGTGACAAACGATAATTCTCAAACAGCAGAGATAGAATCAAGATGCAACAAAGCTTGTCAAATCATCGGACAGTTATCACCACTATTGTCGAACAAGGAAATAACTCTAGAGGCAAAACGGGCACTCTACAATACAATCTTCATCCCAACGTTGTGCTACCAATGCCAGTCCTGGACCTTAGATGCAAGAACAATAAGAAAAATAACCTCTACTGAGATTAAATGTGTCAGACAAATGACAGGAAACAGTCTGAGAGATAAGATCAGAAATGAAGAACTGAGAAAAAAGTTAGGAATAGCCCCCGCCTTAGAATATATAAAGAAACAACAGTAAAGTGATTCGGCCACGTGACAAGACAGAAAAATTAAAATACAACACAGCAAGCCTTCAATAAACGTTACGAGAACACCAGACCCAAGGGCCGACCACGAAAAAGATTGATTGACGGAATATAGAAACATAACAGCAGCAGAGGCGAACAGAAGAGCAGAAGACCGTAAATTGTATCTCCCCTCGACGCTGGAAGGTAGATGAGGAAGGATAGAAATAGAAGATGAAAACAAATGAAACTGGTTCCATGGATATAATGGAATAGTAACTTTATTTCTAGAGACATTGCGTAGACCTGGAGTGGTAGAAACTGGACAGTTTTGGTTCACTGATTCCAGCGTAAACTATCAGCTATCCGCCATAGGCTACTTCCAGCTCCTTTGCTGCTGGCGCCATGTCTCCAGTCGCGTCTTCAAAAATCATTGACATTTTAATTAGAATTTATGGGAGAAATGTTTTGAAACTTCTACATCCCACACATTTTTCCACAATTATATTGTGTGGGAATTGTTTCAAATTGCGACAACACGCAGAAATAAAGTACATTCTCTAAGTTTAGTTTCAATGTCATCATCTAGTTGCGTGACATTTGCAGAACGTTAATTCACAACATCCCGTGTGAAAGAATCTCTGTCTCTAGCCAGATCTCCCACAGAACGTTGCTCTCACCACAGCCCGTCTGAAAGAATCTCTGTCTCTAGCCAGATCTCCCACAGAATGTTGCATTCACCACAGCCCGTCTGAAAGAATATCTGTCTCTAGCCAGATCTCTCACAGAACGTTGCTCTCACCACAGCCCGTCTGAAAGAATTTCTGTCTCTAGTCAGATCTCCCACAGAACGTTGCTCTCACCACAGCCCGTTTGAGATAATATCTGTCTCTAGCCAGATCTCCCACAGAACGTTGCTCTCATCACAGCCCGTGTGAAAGAATCTCTGTCTCTAGCCAGATCTCCCACAGAACGTTGCATTCACCACAGCCCGTCTGAAAGAATCTCTGTCTCTAGCCAGATCTCCCACAGAACGTTGCTCTCACCACAGCCCGTGTGAAAGAATCTCTGTCTCTAGCCAGATCTCCCACAGAACGTTGCTCTCACCACAGCCCGTCTGAGATAATATCTGTCTCTAGCCAGATCTCCCACAGAACGTTGCTCTCACCACAGCCTGTCTGAAAGAATATCTGTCTCTAGCCAGATCTCCCACAGAACGTTGCTCTCACCACAGCCCGTCTGAAAGAATCTCTGTCTCTAGTCAGATCTCCCACAGAACGTTGCTCTCACCACAGCCCGTCTGAAAGAATCTCTGTCTCTAGCCAGATCTCCCACAGAACGTTGCTCTCACCACAGCCCGTCTGAAAGAATCTCTGTCTCTAGCCAGATCTCCCACAGAACGTTGCTCTCACCACAGCCCGTGTGAAAGAATCTCTGTCTCTAGCCAGATCTCCCACAGAACGTTGCTCTCACCACAGCCCGTCTGAAAGAATCTCTGTCTCTAGCCAGATCTCCCACAGAACGTTGCTCTCACCACAGCCCGTGTGAAAGAATCTCTGTCTCTAGCCAGATCTCCCACAGAACGTTGCTCTCACCACAACCCGTCTGAAAGAATCTCTGTCTCTAGCCAGATCTCCCCAGAACGTTGCTCTCACCACAGCCTGTCTGAAAGAATCTCTGTCTCTAGCCAGATCTCCCACAGAACGTTGCTCTCACCACAGCCCGTGTGAAAGAATCTCTGTCTCTAGCCAGATCTCCTACAGAACGTTGCTCTCACCACAGCCCGTCTGAGAGAATCTCTGTCTCTAGCCAGATCTCCCACAGAACGTTGCATTCACCACAGCCCGTCTGAAAGAATCTCTGTCTCTAGCCATATCTCTCACTTCTGTTGTCATATTCAAGGCCTCCTTGGTATCCTGAACCACCTTCTTCTTGGTCTGTCCCTGACTCGTCATCCCGGAACCATATATTCCATTATTGTTCATTCCGTCCCTCTGTGTCTATTGACGTGACCATAGTATTTTAATTTCCTTTGTTGAATGGTGTTTATCAGCCATTTCTTTTTAATGTTTACATCTTTTAATATGTCTTCATTGCTCTTTATTTTATTCCAGGTCATTCTATGGTTTACTTTTTAATTTTATTTCATGTCACTCGCTGAAACCACTTCTATCAAAATATTAATTTTAAGAATAAGTGGAATATCATCATCAAGTGCCATGCCTGCTGGTGTAGGTGATCATGTCTCTCCACAACTTTCGATCTCGACAGTTATTTATCATTTCTGTTGTTGACCTTCTGCCAAGCCATTCTCTTAAGGTGTCTGGTATTTTTTCTCTTTGCTTCCCTCTATCTCTTCGTCTCTCAATTTTCCAAGTTGTTACAATATATTCCAGCTGTTCTCTTCTCATTACATGGCCAAAAAATGATGATTGTCTCTTCTTAATATTGGAATTCAGCTCTCTTTTTGCTTTGACCTCTTTCAGAACGTTTTCATTACTCTTCTTAGCTGCCCATGGTATTCTCAACATTCTTCTGTAAAACCACATTTCTACAGACTCCAGTGATTTTCTTGTCTGTTGTCATATTGTCCATGATTCACATCCATATGTTAAGACTGGCTCTTCATAACATTTAGGAACTCTTTTTCTTGTTTCTATTGTCAAAAGTGGATTGCATAGTATCTTCCTCATTTTTTGGAAAGCTACTTTTGCCTGAGCCATTCTGCATCTCACCTCTGTTGTACATTTACCATCTGAGGTTAACAAAGTTCCCAGATATTTATACAGTTCCAAATAAAGTGGAATATACTAAATTATAATATCTTCATTCATAATCATTGTCATCATCATCTTTGAGTGCCGTGTCCGCCTCGAAGGTTGACTACCATGGAGCGCCATTCTGCTCTGTCTCTTGTTTTGATAGTGCAGGTTGTCATAGACTGACTTGTCCATTTTTTATGTTACTAGTCCATGTTAGTCTTGGTCTGCCTCTGTCTCTTGCTTTGAAAGTGCAAGATGTCAGAGGCTGCCTTATTCATCTTTTGATGTTACTCTTTCACGTTAGTCTTGGTCTACCTCTATTACCTTGTACTTTTCCTTCCAAGATAACTTTTATATGACTGCTGTGTCTTTTAACATGGCCCACAATTTCATTTGTCTTGTTCTAATTGTGTTTAGTAGTTCTCTTTTCATTTTTAGTTGTTTTAAAGCTTCATCGTTTGTTTTCTTTTCCTTCCACCCAATTCTACCTATTCTTCTATAAATCTACATTTCAAAAGCTTCAATTTTCTCTTCTGTTTTTTTATCTAATGTCCATTTTTCTGCACCATACAGAAATGTTGAGAAAATATAAAATTTTGCTATTCTTAGTTTTAGCTCTGGTGTTATTTGTTTTGATGTTAGTATATTTTTCATGACATTAAAATTACTTTTTGCCATTTCTATTCTTTTGTTTATTTCAGTTGTACATTTTCCATCACTGGTTATAGTATGTCCAAGGTAGTTGTAGCTCTGAACTGTCTCCAGGTCTATTCCTTCAACTTTGATATCATTCATGAACCGTGGACATGTAAATCTAAATTGCCACGTTAAGATGAAGCCAGGATACATATTTGTAGTTGTGTCCTCTCTGCTTCTCATAGAATTTGTATTATTTAATTTCCGAGGTAAACTTTTAGAAACGTTGGTCACTTTGGGGAGTGTTATGTCTAACTTGATACTTCTTATCACTTGTTACACTAGGGATAGCCTCTTCTTACTGTTATTGTTATTGCTACTGTTATTGCTACTGTTATTGTTATTGTTACTGTTATTGCTACTGTTATTGTTATTGTTACCGTTATTGCTACTGTTATTGTTACTGTTATTGCTACTGTTATTGCTACTGTTATTGCTACTGTTATTGCTACTGTTATTGTTATTGTTACTGTTATTGCTACTGTTATTGCTACTGTTATTGCTACTGTTACTGTTATTGCTACTGTTACTGTTATTGCTACTGTTATTGTTATTACTACTGTTATTGCTACTGTTACTGTTATTGCTACTGTTATTGTTATTACTACTGTTATTGCTACTGTTATTGCTACTGTTATTGTTATTGTTACTGTTATTGCTACTGTTATTGTTATTGTTACTGTTATTGCTACTGTTATTGTTATTGTTACTGTTACTGCTACTGTTATTGTTATTGTTACTGTTATTGTTATTGTTACTGTTATTGCTACTGTTATTGTTATTGTTACTGTTATTGCTACTGTTATTGTTACTGTTATTGCTACTGTTATTGTTATTGCTACTGTTATTGCTACTGTTATTGTTACTGTTATTGCTTTTGTTATTGTTATTGCTACTGTTATTGTTATTGTTACTGATATTGCTACTGTTATTGCTACTGTTATTGTTGTTGTTACTGTTATTGTTACTGTTATTGCTACTGTTATTGTTATTGCTACTGTTATTGTTATTGCTACTGTTATTGCTACTGTTATTGCTACTGTTATTGCTACTGTTATTGTTACTGTTATTGTTACTGTTATTGTTGTTGCTACTGTTATTGTTACTGTTATTGTTACTGTTATTGTTACTGTTATTGCTACTGTTATTGTTACTGTTATTGTTACTGTTATTGCTACTGTTATTGCTACTGTTATTGCTACTGTTATTGTTATTGTTATTTCTACTGTTATTGCTACTGTTATTGCTACTGTTATTGCTACTGTTATTGTTACTGTTACTGTTATTGCTACTGTTATTGCTACTGTTATTGCTACTGTTATTGTTATTGTTATTGCTACTGTTATTGTTACTGTTATTGTTATTGTTATTGCTACTGTTATTGTTATTGTTATTGCTACTGTTATTGCTACTGTTATTGCTACTGTTATTGCTAGTGTTATTGTTATTGTTATTGCTACTGTTATTGCTACTGTTATTGCTACTGTTATTGCTACTATTATTGCTACTGTTATAGCTACTATTATTGCTACTGTTATAGCTCTTATTATTGTTACTGTTATTGCTACTGTTATTGCTACTGTTATTGCTACTGTTATTGCTATTGTTAATGCTACTGTTATTGCTACTGTTATTGCTACTGTTATTGTTACTGTTACTGTTATTGCTACTGTTATTGCTACTGTTATTGCTACTGTTATTGCTACTGTTATTGTTAATGTTATTGCTACTGTTATTGTTACTGTTATTGTTATTGTTATTGCTACTGTTATTGTTATTGTTATTGCTACTGTTATTGCTACTGTTATTGCTACTGTTATTGCTAGTGTTATTGTTATTGTTATTGCTACTGTTATTGCTACTGTTGTTGCTACTGTTATTGCTACTGTTATTGCTACTGTTATTGCTACTATTATTGCTACTGTTATAGCTACTATTATTGCTACTGTTATAGCTACTATTATTGTTACTGTTATTGCTACTGTTATTGCTACTGTTATTGCTACTGTTATTGTTATTGTTATTGCTACTGTTATTGCTACTGTTGTAGCTACTATTATTGCTACTGTTATAGCTACTATTATTGCTACTGTTATTGCTACTGTTATTGCTTTTAAGCTCTTGATATCTGTTATTATAAGAAGAAGAATAAAAGTGCTGATAACAAGTTATCGTCATCATCATCATGTGCCATACCGGTTGGTGTAGGCGATCAGTTCTGTTGTTGACTGTTTTCCATGCCATGACACCAAGCTATCCAGTATTTTCTCTCTTTGTCGTCCGCGATCTCTCTTTCCTTTTATTTTGTCAGTTGTAACCAAGTATTCCAACTTTCCTCTTCTCATGATGTGCCCGAAAAATGTTGATTGTTTCTTTCTGATGTTTTTTATGAGCTCCCTTTTTGTGTTGGCCTCTTTGAGAACTTCCTTATTGGTCTTTTTAGCTGTCCAGGGAACTTTCAACATTCTTCTGGGATATCTCATCTCAGTGATTTCTCATCGTTTTCTCATTTGTTTGTTTCCTGTCCATGATTTACTTCCATAGATCAGAAATGTCTTTTATATAATGATAAGAAACACACAACATACAAGTATATGTATCAAAGCAAATGGACGTGAGCTATACAGATTTTTTTTTTTTTATGCTATGTTAATAGCATCATCTAGATGCAAGAAATCTATGTCAATATAAATTAGAAAGTGATTTTATCGGTGGTATATGGAACCAATTCTGACCTTTGGTAGCGAATCGTGGACAGTAAACAAACAAATGAAAAGACGATTGGAGGCCACAAAGATGGGATTTCTCAGAAGAATGTTGAAAGTTCCCTGGACAGTTAAAAAGACCAATGAGGAAGTTCTCAAAGAGGACAACACAAAAAGGGAACTCCTAAAAAACATCAGAAAGAAACAATCAACATTTTTCGGGCACATCATGAGAAGAGGAAAGTTGGAATACTTGGTTACAACTGGCACAATAAAAGGAAAGAGAGATCGCGGACGACAAAGAGAGAACATACTGGATAGCTTGGTGTCATGGCATGGAAAACAGTCAACAACAGAACTAATACGATGTACTGTAGATAGAAGATTGTTGAAGGCATTTTCGCCTACGCCAACCGGTATGGCACATGATGATGAATAACATCATCATTGCACTCCAGACACACCCATAGGGGCTCCGATCTTCTTCTCAAATGTCCACCAGCACACAGCGACAAATTGCGCCAGTGAGGTGTTGGTTGACAAACCTTTCAATTTGTCCAGAATATCTCTCTGTTCTGTCAACACAGGTCTAAACTTTCAGTTCACACAGTCTGGATAGCGATACGGTTTCCCTTCTCTTCTCTTCCTTCTTTCTTTCTTTCTTTCCTTATTTCTTTTTTTCTGTCTCTATTTTTTTCTTTCTTTCTCTCTGTCTTTCTTTCTCTCTTTTTTCTTTCTTCCTTCCTTCCTTCCTTCCTTCCTTCCTTCCTTCCTTCCTTTCTTTCTTTCTTTCTTTCCTTATTTCTTTTTTTCTGTCTCTATTTTTTTCTTTCTCTCTGTCTTTCTTTCTCTCTTTTTTCTTTCTTCCTTCCTTCCTTCCTTCCTTTCTTTCTTTCTTTCTTTCTTTCTTTCTTTCCTTATTTCTTTATTTCTGTCTCTATTTTTTTCTTTCTCTCTGTCTTTCTTTCTCTCTTTTTTCTTTCTTCCTTCCTTCCTTCCTTCGTTCCTTCATTCCTTTCTTCCTTTCTTTCTTTCTTTCTTCACGTATAGTCCATGACTAAAAAAGGAGTTAATTAAGGGTCTCGGGAACAACGTACGTGTTTCAGGAACAACGTAAGTGTCTCGGGAACAACGTAAGTGTTTCAGGAACAACGTAAGTGTTTCAGGAACAACGTAAGTGTTTCAGGAACAACGTAAGTGTTTCAGGAACAACGTAAGTGTTTCAGGAACAACGTAAGTGTTTCAGGAACAACGTAAGTGTTTCAGGAACAACGTAAGTGTTTCAGGAACAACGTAAGTGTTTCAGGAACAACGTAAGTGTTTCAGGAACAACGTAAGTGTTTCAGGAACAACGTAAGTGTTTCAGGAACAACGTAAGTGTCTCGGGAACAACGTAAGTGTTTCATGAACAACGTAAGTGTTTCAGGAACAACGAAAGTGTCTCGGGAACAACGTAAGTGTTTCAGGAACAACATAAGTGTCTCGGGAACAACATAAGTGTCTTGGGAACAACATAAGTGTTTCAGGAACAACATAAGTGTCTTGGGAACAACATAAGTGTTTCAGGAACAACATAAGTGTCTTGGGAACAACATAAGTGTTTCAGGAACAACATAAGTGTTTCAGGAACAACATAAGTGTCCCAGGAACAACATAAGTGTTTCAGGAACAACATAAGTGTTTCAGGAACAACATAAGTGTTTCAGGAACAACATAAGTGTTTCAGGAACAACATAAGTGTTTCAGGAACAACATAAGTGTTTCAGGAACAACATAAGTGTTTCAGGAACAACATAAGTGTCTCGGGAACAACATAAGTGTTTCAGGAACAACATAAGTGTTTCAGGAACAACATAAGTGTCTCAGGAACAACATAAGTGTTTCAGGAACAACATAAGTGTTTCAGGAACAACATAAGTGTTTCAGGAACAACATAAGTGTCTTATGAACAACATAAGTGTCTTATGAACAACATAAGTGTCTTATGAACAACATAAGTGTCTTATGAACAACATAAGTGTCTTATGAACAACATAAGTGTCTTATGAACAACATAAGTGTCTTATGAACAACATAAGTGTCTCGGTAACGAGAAGAAAACAACATTTGAATTTTCGCGTCAGATTTTAAGAAGTTAACATTTCCGCAAGAAAACCTCACACACACTGTAAACATTCAACAGAAAACATAAACACATAAACAGTAAACAATTACAAACATAGGTACAAGGTAATAAACATAAAAGATAGTACAACAGAAGAGGAACATCGACCGGACTCAAAAATAAACAATCTCAAAGTGACTAGAAAAACAGAAAATACAAACTTTCTTTTTCCTATAAAAAAAGGTACATAACTTTAAGAAACATTTGATAAATGTTGACAGAAGAGATTTCAGTACTATAACCAGGGATGGAATAGACCTGGAGACAGTTCAGAGCTACAACTACCTAGCACATACTATAACCAGTGAAGGAATAGACCTGGAGACAGTTCAGAACTACAACTACCTAGCACATACTATAACCAGTGATGGGAAATGTACAACTGAAATAAACAAAAGAATAGGAATGGCAAAAAGTAATTTTAATGTCATGAAAAATATACTAACATCAAAACAAATAACACCAGGGCTAAAACTAAGGATATCAAAATGTTATATCTTTTCAATACACTTATATGGTGCAGAAACATGGACATTAGACAAGCAAACAGAACAGAGAATTGAAGCCTTTAAAATGTGGATATATAGAAGAATAGGTAGAATTGGATGGAAGGAAAAAAAACAACCGATAAAGTCTTAAAACAACATAAAATGAAAAGAGAACTACTAAACACAATTCAGACATAACAAATCCGATTTTTGGGGCATGTTAAAAGACACAACAGCCTACTAAAAGTAATCCTGGAGTGGAAAATACAAGATAAAAGAGGCAGAGGCAGACCAAGACTAACATGGACGAGTAACATCAAAAGAAGGACAAACCAGCTTATCACAACCTGCACCATCAAAGCAAGAGACAGGGCAGAATGGCACTCTATGGTAGCCAACTTTCGTTGCGGAGATGGCACTTTATGGTAGCCAACTTTCGTTGCGGAGATGGCACTCGATGATGATGATGATGAAAGATTTCAATTTTATAAAAAAAAAAGTGATTAAGGTTAAATGAAAAAAAATAGAATTAATGAAAGTTTCAAAGGAGTAGATTTCACTCAAATGCGATATATATATACAAATGGTACAGAGCTCAGATATCTAGATTCTGTATGCATTTGGGGACATGGGCTATGTCTTGGCATCATGTGCCATACCGGTTGTCGTAGGCGATCATGCCCCTCCACAATCTTCTATCTACAGTACATCGTATCAGTTCTGTTGTTGACTGTTTTCCATGCCATGACACCAAGCTATCCAGTATTTTCTCTCTTTGTCGCCCGCGATCTCTCTTTCCTTTTATTTTGCCAGTTGTAACCAAGTATTCCAACTTTCCTCTTCTCAAGATGTGCCCAAAAAAATGTTGATTGCTTCTTTCCGGTGTTTTTAGGAGCTCCCTTTTTGTGTTGGCCTCTTTGAGAACTTCCTCATTGGTCTTTTTAGCTGTCCAGGGAACTTTCAACATTCTTCTGAGAAATCCCACCTCTGTGGCCTCTAATCGTCTTTTCATTTGTTTGTCTACTGCCCATGATTCGCTTCCATAGGTCAGAATTGGATCTATATAGCACCGATGAACTCTCTTTCTCATTTCTATTGACATAGATTTGTTACATAAGATATTTTCCATTTTCTGAAATGCTATTTTGGCCTGAGCTATTCTACTTTTTATTTCTGTGGTGCATCTCCCATCCGATGTTATTATTGTACCCTATTGATCATAGAATAATAATCGAAATTTTGATTCTTGAACCTTCCAGCGTCGAGTAACGTCACATAGGACTTGTAGTGTTTTTCGCCACCCATCTCTATTCTGGTCGAGATGTTTGATCTTATCTAATAAGTCTATGCCTGCCAACATTGCTTCTCTTATAAGTGTTATTTGCAGTGTCTCTTTAAGACTTTGACTGTATCCTGATATTTTCCACAGAAGAGTCTGTTTTGGAATTCTCTTGTTGTCTCTTCTCAGCACATCTCTATCTAGTTGTAGATGAGATCATTGGTTGCATGGCCATTTCTCTTATCTCTATATTAGTCTTGAATTCATTCCATTGTAGATGAGATCGTTGTTTGCATGGCCATTTCTCTTATCTCTATATTAGTCTTGAATTCATTCCATTGTAGATGAGATCGTTGGTTGCATGTCCATTTCTCTTATCTCTATATTAGTCTTGAATTCATTCCATTGTAGATGAAATCATTGGTTGCATGGCCATTTCTCTTATCTCTATATTAGTCTTGAATTCATTCCATTGTAGATGAGATCGTTGGTTGCATGGCCATTTCTCTTATCTCTATATTAGTCTTGAATTCATTCCATTGTAGATGAGATCATTGGTTGTATGGCCATTTCTCTTATCTCTATATTAGTCTTGAATTCATTCCATTGTAGATGAGATCATTGGTTGCATGACCATTTCTCTTATCTCTATATTAGTCTTGAATTCATTCCATTGTAGATGAAATCATTGGTTGCATGACCATTTCTCTTATCTCTATATTAGTCATGAATTCATTCCATTGTAGATGAGATCATTGGTTGCATGACCATTTCTCTTATCTCTATATTAGTCTTGAATTCATTCCATTGTAGATGAGATCGTTGGTTGCATGCCCATTTCTCTTATCTCTATATTAGTCTTGAATTCATTCCATTGTACACAGAGTATTTTTCTTATGTATTTGACTTCAAAAGCGTTTTGTTTTTTCTTAATCTCTTTTGTTTTTTTCCAGCTTTCACAAACATAGGTACGTGTTGCTAATACATTTTTGATGAACACTTTGGCGCTACCCATTAGTGGAAAAAGAAAACGATCCACACAATGTTCATCCCATCGAGAAACAAACTCTCTTCAAACTTGAAGATAAAAGACCACGCACTTCCTATTGACCAAACCCAAACATATCTTGACGTCACCATGAATCGAGGAAGCCGCGATAGCTCAGTGGTTAGTGATAGTCCAACTACAAAGGACAAGGGGTAGGGTTCGATCCCAACCGACGGTTTCCGGGTTCACCCAGCCTTTAATGGGTACCGGATTTTTTTTTCTAGGAAAGTAAAGCAGCACCGGCGTAATACCGACCACATTACCCAAAAATATTATGTGTTGAAGGTCTGTAAAATATAGGGTCACTAACACCATATTCCCTATAAGCCACTTGGCGTGACGGGGGTACTTTACTTTTTTTGTTTTTTTTTTAAACCATGGATCGCAGAATGAATTGAATAAATCAGATAGACAAAGCAAACAAAAGAGACAGAAAACGAACAGATATTATGAAGAAATTCGCAAGAACTGACTGGGGAACAAACAGAAATATCTTGAAACAACTATACACAGGAAGAGTAATATCAGTACATGAGTATGAGCCACAGACTGTGCTACAGCTTCCAAATCACACCTTAGCAACATTAACAATATCATCACCGGGGCTATGACATCTACACTTATAGAGACTAGAAAAAATAACAGGTCTACAACCTTTGGAAAACAGACGGAAAACTAAAGTAATGCAGCAAGCGGAGAAAAACAAAAGGCTCCATAAACTCATCATGAACTAAAGAATAACCGGTTTTTGGAAAAGGAAGACTAAAGAGGGACAACTTCACGGCAATCTTCAAAGAACTGGCAACTAGTGACCCAGTACTGTCCCAACAAAGCCGAAACCCGACTGTCCATCCTGTATGACTCCCCACGAGAAATATAAAATACCAGAACTTAAGGAAGACATAATTGGAAACATGAAAAAAGGCGCCCAAACAGACAGAGGGAGAAAGCACGAAGTAGAAAAAACATATAGACGACAACTACCCAACGGACTCCTGATCACATATACACACAGATGGCTCTGCTACAAACTCCACCAGACATGGAAGGAAAGGGGGGGGGTGTTCTTGAGGCTGAACAACCAAGAAGAGATCACCAAGTCAATAGCTACTGGGAAATTGTTAAACAGCTATAAGTAGAAACTGAAACCCTCAAAGATGCTGCAAAACTGGCCATCCAACACAAAAATAGCGGTCACAAGATATTGGTGATACTGACTGACGCACTGTCAGTCCTAACAGCTCTAAAATCTTCAGGAACAGTGAGCTAGATGACTTGAGAACAACCCTTACCAGATGTACAATAACTTCCAGAGATTGGTCACCCAGTGGGTACCATCACAATGTAATATATACGGAAAAAAACGCGCAGACAGATTAGCTAACGAGAGAGGAAGATTACCACAAGAGAACCATCTGGTAAGCTACGACGAAGCCAGATCCACCTTATACATCAACACAAGACAGTAGACATTAGATGTAACAAGACAAATCAAATATTGGGACAGCTAGCCCCTATACTACAACACAAAACAGTAAATATACGAGATCTTCGCAAAGAAATATCTTACAGAGAGTATATTCATTCCCATCGTATGCTGTCAGTGCCAAACATGGTCACTTACGACTAAACATAAAAGAAAGCTTGTCACCACAGAGATGAGATGTCTGAGAAAAGCGCTTGGAGTGACCAGAAAAGACAGAATCAGAAATGATATTATAAGAGAAAGAGTAGACATTGAACCAATCCTAAGTTACATACAGAAACAACAAATAAACTGGTTTGTCCATCTAGAAAGAGTAGACATTGAACCAATCCTAAGCTACATGCATCATCATCCTCACCAAGTGCCGGGCCTACTGGCGTAGGTGATCATGACTCTCCACAACTTTCGATGTCGACAATTATTTATCATTTCTGTTGTTGACCTTCTGCCAAGCCATTCTCTTAAGCTGTCTGGTATCTTTTCTCTTTGCTTCCCTCTATCTCTTCGTCCCTCAATTTTCCCAGTTGTTACAATATATTCCAGCTGTTCTCTTCTCATTACATGGCCAAAAAATGATGATTGTTTCTTCCTAATATTGGAAATTAGCTCTCTTTTTGCTTTGACCTCTCTCAGAACGTTTTCATTACTCTTCTTAGCTGTCCATGATATTCTCAACATTCTTCTGTAAAACCACATTTCTACAGACTCCAGTGATTTTCTTGTCTGTTGTCCTATTGTCCATGATTCACATCCAGATGTTAAGACTGGCTCTACATAACATTTAAGAACTCTTTTTCTTGTTTCTATTGTCAAAAATGGATTGCATAGTATCTTCCTCATTTTTTGGAAAGCTACTTTTGCCTGAGCCATTCTGCGTCTCACCTCTTTTGTACATCTTCCGTCTGAGGTTAACAAAGTTCCCAAATATTTAAATTCATTTACCTGTTTTAATATTGTTGCACTTGTCTTTATACTTTAAACTACATACATTGACATCAAATAAACTAGTTTATCATCTAGATAGAATGTCAAGAGATTCTAGAGCAAACAAAACATTTATTACAAGAGGGGAAGGAAGAAGTGTCCGTGGTAGATCAAGAGTAAGATGGACTGAGAACATCTGAGAAACGTTACAACAACATCAATTGATAATGGTTGAGGCTGTCAGAAGGGCAAGAGGTAGACCTAGAGTAAGATGGACTGACAACATCTGAGAAACGCTACAACAACATCAATTGATAATGGTTGAGGCTGTCAGAAGGACAAGAGACCCAGAGTAAGATGGACTGAGAACATCTGAGAAACGCTACAACAACATCAATTGATAATGGTTGAGGCTGTCAGAAGGACAAGAGACCCAGAGTAAGATGGACTGAGAGCATCTGAGAAACGTTACAACAACATCAATTGATAATGGTTGAGGCTGTCAGAAGGGCAAGAGGTAGACCTAGAGTAAGATGGACTGACAACATCTGAGAAACGCTACAACAACATCAATTGATAATGGTTGAGGCTGTCAGAAGGACAAGAGACCCAGAGTAAGATGGACTGAGAACATCTGAGAAACGCTACAACAACATCAATTGATAATGGTTGAGGCTGTCAGAAGGACAAGAGACCCAGAGTAAGATGGACTGAGAACATCTGAGAAACGTTACAACAACAATGGTTGAGGCTGTCAGAAGGGCAAGAGGTAGACCTAGAGTAAGATGGACTGAGAACATCTGAGAAACGCTACAACAACATCAATAGATAATGGTTGAGGCTGTCAGAAGGACAAGAGACCCAGAGTAAGATGGACTGAGAACATCTGAGAAACGTTACAACAACAATGGTTGAGGCTGTCAGAAGGGCAAGAGGTAGACCTAGAGTAAGATGGACTGAGAACATCTGAGAAACGCTACAACAACATCAATAGATAATGGTTGAGGCTGTCAGAAGGACAAGAGACCCAGAGTAAGATGGACTGAGAACATCTGAGAAACGCTACAACAACATCAATTGATAATGGTTGAGGCTGTCAGAAGGAGCGATACATAGAAATGTGTACATCCCTCGACAATCGAAGGGTTATAAGGGGAAGTGAAAGTCGTATCACTTAGTGTCGTCGCTGCAAAGAAGGTTGGCTACCATGGAGCGCAATTCAGCTCTGTCTCTTGCTTTGATGGTGCAGGTTGTCATAGACTGACTTGTCCATCTTTTGATGTTACTCGTCCATGTTAATCTTGGTCTGTCTCTGTCTCTTGCTTTGATAGTGCAGGTTGTCATAGACAGATTTGTCCATCTTTTGATGTTACTCGTCCATGTTAGTCTTGGTCTGTCTCTGTCTCTTGCTTTGATAGTGCAGGTTGTCATAGACAGATTTGTCCATCTTTTGATGTTACTCGTCCATGTTAATCTTGGTCTGTCTCTGTCTCTTGCTTTGATAGTGCAGGTTGTCATAGACAGATTTGTCCATCTTTTGATGTTACTCGCCTATGTTAATCTTGGTCTGTCTCTGCCACTTTTATCTTGTATTTTCCCTCCAATATTACTTTTAATAGGCTCCTGTGTCTTTTAACATCCCCAAAAATCTCATTTGTCTTGTTTGAATTGTGTTTAGTAGTTTTCTTTTCATTTTTAATTGTTTTAAGACTTCGTTTGTTTTCTTTTCTTTTCTTTCCATCCAATTCTTAATATTCTTCTATAAATCCACATTTCAAAGGTTTCAATTTTCTGTTCTGTTTTCCTATCTAATATCCATGTTTCAACACCATACAAGAATATTGAGAAGATATAACATTTTGCTATTCTTAGTTTTAGCCCTGGTGTTATTTGTTTAATTGTTAGTATATTTTTCATGGCATTAACTTACTTTCCACCATCCCTATTCTGTTGTTTATTTCAGTATCTCAGTAAACAATAAACATCAATAAACAGGTCATAAACAACTGCAGAAAGACAATGTTTAGATATCAACAACTTTTTAAAAAGACATAAACACAAACAACCGTTGAAATTGAACTATCACCATCATACTGGTAGTAAAGAAAGATCAACAATAAACAAAAATGTGACGGCATCAAAAAATCATAAATGCATAAAAAAAACAACCAGCATATAATATATATCAACTATAAATTATAAATAAGATAAATCTGGTAAAATATCTGCACTAAATAATTAAACAACCGTTGAATATAAACATTAGATTACAAATAAACATCTGGTTAATCTTAATCACAAACAAAAAATAAATCCGATTCGTATCAACTATAACAATAACTAAACGATAAAATAAGAGTCAATATCCGCGATAAGAATTATTGTATAAACAGTCAACAATAGGCGATATAAAAAAAAAAACATATTTGTCCGTATTCACATTATATGTTACAGGGTCCTAGTTAGATAACAGTCCTTCGGTGAAGCAATTTAAGACTAAACATACCCCTTGCTTTCACTTTGTGGTTGATATTAAAGATATCACGCAGGTCTTAACTATTCAGATGTTTACGAAACTTTGTAGCCAAATAGGTCTCCGTTCGAGTCTGTATTTTGGAAATCAAGGTAACTCAACCATTCTTCTCCGATGTTAAATAATTAAAATATAATTTAAAAAAATAACCGAATACATACATACCCCAGGCTTGTTTGTTGTATATGACCTTATGGGTCAGCTTCGGGTTGTGATTGACGTTGCATTGTCAAAAATTCAGCCAATCAGAGTGAAGAATAGTGTTCCCCCACTGCCTAGGGCATGTCGTGAAAATCTGTGAGACCAGCGCTGATTCGCTGCTGCTTACTGGGGGGTGTTTTGTCAAACGTCTCACAGCGCGCTGTCTTAATTTACCGCGGGTTGTTATTGCCAGGAATGGGGGATATCGTAACGTCAGGTCTGTTTTCGGTGCATAATTTTATTCTATTTGCCCAAGGCCCGCTAGGACACCGGAGTCTAGTAGAGAGAGGACAAGCCAGGACCCATCCTCTCTATCCTTCCATATTTTTTTTTGGGGGGGGGGGGGGGTGTAGATTGTAAGAAAGATAATGATTTACTTTGAATTTGAAATTTAATAGACATGGTAGCTTGTCGTAATCATAGTGTGCCACGGCTGTTTGATTTATACTTAAACTCGCGTTTTAGAGCTCGTCTTCTCTACACCCGTTAAAGACAAGCGCTGTGTATTTTAATTTTAACCACAAAACCGTGATACCCGCGCCTTTCAGACCGACATATCCTACTTCAATATTGCTAGATTTTGCTTAATTAAGATTGTCTGCCAAGGCAGCAGTTTAATTTTTTTAGCATACTTTTTTCAACTTTTAGCTGTCAAGAGTTATCTAACGTGCGCAAAGTCAACACGTGACCTCACGCTTATCGCTGTTATGCGAGATACTACAACAGATACTAGGAGAAGAAATAGTCACGAATTTATTACAACTACTGCTACTGCTACTGCTACTACTACTACTACTACTACTACTACTACTGCTATGACTAATACTACTAATACTACTACTACTACGACTAATACTACTACTACTACTACGACTAATACTACTACTACTACTACGACTAATACTACTAATACTACTACTACTACTACTACTACTACTAGTACTACTACTACGACTAATACTACTAATATTACTACTACTACTACTACTAATACTACTACTACTAATACTACTAATACTACTACTACTACTACTACTACTACTACTACTACTGCTACTACTAATACTACTACTACTACTAATACTACTACTACTACTACTACTACTAATACTACTACTACTACTTCTACTACTACTACGACTAATACTACTACTACTACTACTACTACTACTACTAATACTACTACTACTGCTACTACTAATACTACTAATACTACTACTACTACTACTACTACTAATAATACTAATACTACTACTACCACTACTACTACTACTACTACTACTAATACTACTAATACTACTACTACTAATACTGAGACGACTAATACTACTATTACTACTGCTACTACTACTACGACGAGTATTACTATTACTGCTACTACTACATCTACTATTACTATTAGAATTACTACTATTACTGTTGTTACTGCTACTACTATTGTTACTACTACTACTATTGTTACTACTACTACTATTGTTACTACTACTACTATTGTTACTACTACTACTATTGTTACTACTACACTATTGCTACTGCTACTATTGTTACTACTACTACTACTTGTTTCTACTACTACCACTATTGTTACTGCTACTATTGTTACTACTACTACTATTGTTACTACTACTACTATTGTTACTACTACTACTATTGTTACTACTACTACTATTGTTACTGCTACTACTACTACAATTGTTACTAATACTACAATTGTTACTGTTACAACTACTACTATTGTTACTACTACTACAATTGTTACTACTACTACAATTGTTACTACTACTACTACTATTGTTACTGCTACTACTACTACAATTGTTACTACTACTACAATTGTTACTACTACTACAATTGTTACTGCTACTACTACTATTATTGTTACTGCTACTACTACTACAATTGTTACTACTACTACAATTGTTACTACTACTACAATTGTTACTACTACTACTACTATTGTAACTGCTACTACTACTACTATTGTTACTGCTACTACTACTACTATTGTTACTGCTACTACTACTATTATTGTTACCTCTACTACTTCTACTATTGTTACTACTACTATTATTGTTACTGTTACTACTACTATTATTGTTACTGTTACTACTACTATTATTGTTACTGTTACTACTACTATTATTGTTACTGCTACTACTACTATTATTGTTACTGTTACTACTACTATTATTGTTACCTCTACTACTTCTACTATTGTTAATACTACTATTATTGTTACTGTTACTACTACTACTATTGTTACTGCTACTACTACTACTATTGTTACTGCTACTACTACTATTATTGTTACTGTTACTACTACTATTATTGTTACTGTTACTACTACTATTATTGTTACTGCTACTACTACTATTATTGTTACTGTTACTACTACTATTATTGTTACTGTTACTACTACTATTATTGTTACTGCTACTACTACTATTATTGTTACTGTTACTACTACTATTATTGTTACCTCTACTACTTCTACTATTGTTACTACTACTACAATTGTTACTACTATTACTATTGTTACTACTACTACTACTATTGTTACTGCTACTACTACTACAATTGTTACTACTACTACAATTGTTACTGCTACTACTACGACTATTGTTACCTCTACTACTTCTACTATTGTTACTGCTACTACTACTATTATTGTTACTGCTACTACTACTATTATTGTTACTGTTACTACTACTATTATTGTTACTACTACTACAATTGTTACTGCTACTACTACTACAATTGTTACTGCTACTACTACTACAATTGTTACTGCTACTACTACGACTATTGTTACCTCTACTACTTCTACTATTGTTACTACTACTACTATTGTTACTACTACTATTATTGTTACCTCTACTACTACTATTATTGTTACCTCTACTACTACTATTATTGTTACCTCTACTACTACTACAATTGTTACTGCTACTACTAATGTTGCTACTTCATCTTTTACTACAATCACTATAACTACATTTTCTTCAATTCATTCTTCGTCTTCTCCCCTTGTTTCAACTACCACTGTTACAATTACTACCACTGTTACAATTACTACCACTGTTACAATTACTACCACTGTTACAATTACTACCACTGTTACAATTACTACAAATGTTACAATTACTACAAATGTTACAATTACTACCACTGTTACAATTACTACAAATGTTACAATTACTACCACTGTTACAATTACTACCACTGTTACAATTGCTACCACTGTTACAATTACTACCACTGTTACAATTACTACCACTGTTACAATTACTACCACTGTTACAATTACTACCACTGTTACAATTACTACCACTGTTACAATTACTACCACTGTTACAATTACTACCACTGTTACAATTACTACCACTGTTACAATTGCTGCCATTGTTACAATTACTACCACTGTTACAATTACTGCCACTGTTACAGTTACTACCACTGCTACAATTTCTACCACTGCTACAATTACTACCACTGCTACAATTGATACCACTGCTACAATTGATACCACTGTTACAACTGCTACCACTGCTACTATTGCTACCACTGTTACAACTGCTACCACTGCTACAATTGCTACCACTGTTACAATTACTACAAATGTGATAATTACTATCAATGCTACAATTACTACCACTACTACAGCCACTACCACTGCTACAACTACTACCACTACTACAGCCACGACCACTTCTACAACTACTACCACTACTACAATTACTAACACTACTACAGCCACTACCACTGCTACAACTACTACCATACTACAGCCACTACCACTGCTACAACTACTACCACTGCTACAACTACTACCACTGCTACAGCCACTACCACTGCTACAACTACTACCACTGCTACAACTACTACCACTGCTACAACTACTACCACTGCTACAACTACTACCACTACTACAGCCACTACCACTGCTACAACTACTACCACTTTAACAACCACAACACTGCTACAACCACTACCACTACTACAGCCACTACCACTGCTACAACTACTACCACTACTACAACCACTACATTGCTACAACCACTACCACTACTACAATCACTACCACTGCTTCAACTATTACCACTACTAAAACCACTACCACTGCTACAACTACTACCACTACTTCAGTAACTACCACTGCTAAAACCACTACCACTGCTACAACCACTACAACTACTACCACTACTACAACCATTACCACTGCTACAACTATTACCACTACTACAACCACTACCACTACTACAACCACTACCACTGCTACAACTACTACACTACTACAGCCACTACCACTACTACAACCACTACTACAACCACTACCACTACTACAACCACTACCACTGCTACAACTACTACCACTACTACAACCACTACCACTGCTACAACTACTACCACTACTACAACCACTACCGCTGCTACAACTACTACCACTACTACAACCACTACCACAACTACTACCACTACTACAACCACTACCACTGCTACAACTACTACCACTACTACAGCCACTCCCACTGCTACAACTACTACACTACTACAACTATTACCACTACTACAACCACTACCGCTGCTACAACTACTACAACTACTACCACTGCTACAACTACTACCACTACTACAGTAACTACCCCTGCTACAACCACTACCACTACTACAACCACTAACGCTGCTACAACTACTACAGCTAATACCACGACTACAATAACTACCACTGCTACAACTACTACAACTACTACCACTGCTACAACTACTACCACTACTACAACCACTACCACTGCTACAACTACTACCACTACTACAACCACTACCACAACTACAACCACTACCACTGCTACAACTACTACCACTACTACAACCACTACCACTACTACAACCACTACCACAACTACTACCACTACTACAACCACTACCACTACTACAACCACTACCACAACTACTACCACTACTACAACCACTACCACTACTACAACCACTACCACTACTACAACCACTACCACTACTACAACCACTACCACTACTACAACCACTACCACAACTACTGCCACTACTACAACCACTACCACTACTACAACCACTACCACAACTACTACCACTACCACTACTACAACCACTACCACTACTACAACCACTACCACTACTACAACCACTACCACTACTACAACCACTACCACTACTACAACCACTACCACAACCACTACCACTACTACAACCACTACCACTACTACAACCACTACCACTACTACAACCACTACTACAACCACTACCACTACTACAACCACTACCACTACTACTACCACTACTACAACCACTACCACTACTACAACCACTACCACTACTACAACCACTACTAGAACCACTACCACTACTACAACCACTACCACTACTACTACCACTACCACTACTACAACTACTACTACAACCACTACCACTACTACTACCACTACCACTACTACAACCACTACAACAACCACTACCACTACTACAACCACTACCACAACTACAACCACTACTACAACCACTACCACTACTACTACCACTACCACTACTACAACCACTACTACAACCACTACCACTACTACAACCACTACTACAACCACTACCACTACTACAACCACTACCACTACTACTACCACTACCACTACTACAACTACTACTACAACCACTACCACTACTACTACCACTACTACAACCACTACCACTACTACAACCACTACCACAACTACTATCACTACTACAACCACTACCACTACTACAACCACTACCACTACTACAACCACTACCACAACTACTACCACTACTACAACCACTACCACTACTACAACCACTACCACAACTACTACCACTACTACAACCACTACCACTACTACAACCACTACCACTACTACAACCACTACCACTACTACTGCCACTACTACAACCACTACCACTACTACAACCACTACCACAACTACTACCACTACCACTACTACAACCACTACCACTACTACAACCACTACCACTACTACAACCACTACCACTACTACAACCACTACCACAACCACTACCACTACTACAACCACTACCACTACTACAACCACTACCACTACTACAATCACTACTACAACCACTACCACTACTACAACCACTACCACTACTACTACCACTACTACAACCACTACCACTACTACAACCACTACCACTACTAGAACCACTACTACAACCACTACCACTACTACAACCACTACCACTACTACTACCACTACCACTACTACAACTACTACTACAACCACTACCACTACTACTACCACTACCACTACTACAACCACTACTACAACCACTACCACTACTACAACCACTACCACAACTACAACCACTACTACAACCACTACCACTACTACTACCACTACCACTACTACAACCACTACTGCAACCACTACCACTACTACAACCACTACTACAACCACTACCACTACTACAACCACTACCACTACTACTACCACTACCACTACTACAACTACTACTACAACCACTACCACTACTACTACCACTACTACAACCACTACCACTACTACAACCACTACCACAACTACTACCACTACTACAACCACTACCACTACTACAACCACTACCACTACTATTCCAATACCACAACTACTACCACTACTACAACCACTACCACTACTACAACCACTACCACAACTACTACCACTACTACAACCACTACCACTACTACAACCACTACCACTACTACAACCACTACCACTACTACTACCACTACCACTACCACTACCACTACCACTACTACAACCACTACCACTACTACAACCACTACCACTACTACAACCACTACCACTACCACTACTACAACCACTACCACTACTACAACCACTACTACAACCACTACCACTACTACAACCACTACCACTACTACAACCACTACCACTACTACTACCACTACTACAACCACTACCACTACTACAACCACTACCACTACCACTACCACTACTACAACCACTACCACTACTACAACCACTACCACTACTACAACCACTACCACTACCACTACCACTACTACAACCACTACCACTACTACTACCACTACTACAACCACTACCATTACCACTACCACAACTACTACCACTACTACAACCACTACCACTACTACTACCACTACCACTACTACAACCACTACCACTACTACAACCACTACCACTACTACTACCACTACCACTACTACAACCACTACCACAACTACTACCACTACTACAACCACTACCACTACTACAACCACTACCACTACTACAACCACTACCACTACTACAACCACTACTACAACCACTACCACAACTACAACCACTACCACTACTACAACCACTACCACTACTACTACCACTACTACAACCACTACTACAACCACTACCACTACTACAACCACTACCACTACTACAACCACTACCACTACTACTACCACTACTACAACCACTACCACAACTACTACCACTACTACAACCACTACCACTACTACAACCACTACCACTACTACTACCACTACTACAACCACTACCACAACTACTACCACTACTACAACCACTACCACTACTACAACCACTACCACAACTACTACCACTACTACAACTACTACCACTACTACAACCACTACCACTACTACAACCACTACTACAACCACTACCACTACTACAACCACTACCACTACTACAACCACTACCACTACTACTACCACTACTACAACCACTACCACTACTACAACCACTACCACTACTACAACCACTACCACAACCACTACCACTACTACAACCACTACCACTACTACAACCACTACCACTACTACAACCACTACTACAACCACTACCACTACTACAACCACTACCACTACTACTACCACTACCACTACTACAACCACTACCACTACTACAACCACTACCACTACTACAACCACTACCACAACTACAACCACTACCACTGCTACAACTACTACTACAACCACTACCACTACCACTACTACAACCACTACCACTGCTACAACTACTACCACTATTACAACCACTACCACTGCTACAACTACTACCACTATTACAACCACTACCACTGCAACAACTACTACCACTACTATAACCACTACCACTGCAACAACTACTACCACTACTATAACCACTACCACAACTACGACCACTCCTACAACCACTACCACTACCACTACCACAACTACTACCACTACTACAAACACTACCACAACCACTACCACTCCTACAACCACTAAATCTCTACTTCTGTGTTAACATTGATGACATCATCAGTCTCAAGAAAACCGAGTGTATATTTTCTCTGTGATCTATTGTACACCACTGGGCACCTATCGGCCCATCCACAGTGCAGTTTAACCAACTCTTTAGTCAGAGAACAGCGAGACAACGCGCATGCACAGACAGCGACTATCAACTTCAAATTAACCGATATTATCAGGATCAGGGAGGCAGAGATAGCTCGCTGGTTAGTGAAATGGACTAAAAATGGCAAGAGGTAGGGGTCAATCCTGATCGACGGCTTCCGGGTTCACCCAGCCTTAAATGGGTACAGGATTTTTTGAGGCGAAAGTAAAGCGGCACGAGCGAAATACCGACCACATTACCCCAAAAATCATGTGAGGAAGGTCTGTAAAAATTATAGTCACTAACACCATATTCCCTATACGTCACTTGGCGAGACGGGGGCTCTTTACTTTTTACCTGTTGTGTTAACAATGGCACACATGGAGACTTACAGAGAATTGTTAACAATGGCACACATGGAGACTTACAGAGAATTGTTAACAATGGCACACATGGAGACTTACAGAGAATTGTTAACAATGGCACACATGGAGACTTACAGAGAATTGTTAACAATGGCACACATGGAGACTTACAGAGAATTGTTAACAATGGCACACATGGAGACTTACAGAGAATTGTTAACAATGGCACACATGGAGACTTACAGAGAATTGTTAACAATGGCACACATGGAGACTTACAGAGAATTGTTAACAATGGCACACATGGAGACTTACAGAGAATTGCTAACAATGGCACACATGGAGACTTACAGAGAATTGTTAACAATGGCACAAATGGAGATTTACAGAGAAATGGGATAGAAAGAAGAAGAAGGGGCAGGAGAAGAAGATGGAGGAGGAAAAGATGAACGAGGAAAATAATGACGAGAAGAAAGAAGAGGAGATAGAAGAGAAAACTGGAAAACTTCTATGTTAACAGAAGTGTGAAGGAGATTTCGCTGTGCTATATAGATCCATAGCTTGGTTTCATGGCATGGAAAACAGTCAACAGAACTGACATGACGCACTGTAGATAGACGATTCTGGATGTAAGGACATGATCGCCTACGCCATCCGGTATGGTACATGATGATGATAATATAGATCCAATCTTGACCTATGGAATTGAATCATGGATAGTAGAGTAACAAAGAAAAGACGGTTAGTGGCCACAGAGATGGGATTTCTCAGACGAATGTTAAGAGTTCCCTGGACAGCTAAAAAGACCAACGAGGAAATTCTCAAAGAGGCCAACACAGAAAAAAGGAGCTCCTAAGAAACATCAGAAAGAAACAATCAACATTTTTCGGACACATCTTGAGAAGAGGAAAGTTGGAATACTTGGTTACAACAGAAAAAAATACAGGGAACGAGAGATCGCGGACGACAAAGAGATAAAATACTGGATAGCTTGGTGTCATGGCATGGAAAACAGTCAACAACAGAACTGATACGATGTACTGTGGATAGAAGATTGTGGAGGGACATGATCGTCTCAACATAATTCTATACCTCATAATATTGGTACGTCTATTTTAACACATATAGCACGGGCGATAAAATTACCTATTCTTCAAGCGTATACAACTTGATTCAACTTAATCCATCTCAGCCGTGGCCTGTTGCTTTAACAGTCGATGATGCATCTTGTAATAGCGCGTATGTCTGCATCCAATCTTCTGTAGAATATAAATAACGCGAAGTCGGCAAAAGTGACAAATTAAATTTCCATCGTTATTCCTGCGTGTAGACATAATAGTAAAAGAAAGCCACAAGAAGGGTCTCAGTCTGAATAGTAAGAAAACAGAAGTAATGGTTATATCGAAGAAACAATCATCACCATCATGCAGCATAAAAATAAACAGGACAAATCTGAAACAAGTGGAGAGCGTCAAATACTTGGGCACAATAATAACATCAGATGGAAGATGTACCACAGAAATAAAAAGTAGAATAGCTCAGGCCAAAATAGCATTTCAGAAAATGAAAAATATCTTATGCAACAAATCTGTGTCAATAGAAGTGAGAAAGAGAGTTCATCGGTGCTATATAGAACCAATTCTGACCTATGGAAGCGAATCATTGACAGTAGACAAAGAAATGAGAAGACGGTTATGCGCCACAGAGATGGGATTTCTCAGAAGAATGTTGAAAGTTCCATGGACAGCTAGAAAAACCAAAAAGGAAGTTCTCAAAGAGGCCAACATAAAAAGGGAGCTTCTAAAAAACATCCGAAAGAAACAATCAACATTTTTCAGGCACATCATGAGAAGAGGAAAGTTGGAATACTTGGTTACAACTGGCAAAATAGAAGGAAAGAGAGATCGCGGACGACAAAGAAACAAATACTGGATAGCTTGGTGTCATGGCAATGAAAACAGTCAACAATAGAATCGATACGATGTAATGTAGATAGATGATTGTGGAAGGACATGATCGCCTACGCCAACCGGTATGGCACATGATGATGATCTCCTGGTGTGGTGGCTATAATGTTAGTACTTGGCTGATTGTGTTCGGTTGTGGGGGAAAGCGAGGCATTAGGGTGGTATAAACGTGACAATATGATAGCAGAAGTGGTACATTAGGGTGGTATAAACGTGACAATATGATAGCAGAAGTGGTACATTAGGGTGGTATAAACGTGACAATATGATAGCAGAAGTGGTACATTAGCGTGGTATAAACGTGACAATATGATAGCAGAAGTGGTACATTAAGGTGGTATAAACGTGACAATATGATAGCAGAAGTGGGATATCAGGGTGGTATAAACGTGACAATATGATAGCAGAAGTGGGGCATTATGGTGGTATAAACGTGACAATATGATAGCAGAAGTGGGACATTAGGGTGGTATAAACGTGACAATGCGATAGCAGAAGTGGGTCATTGTGGTTGTATAAACGTGACAATATGGTAGCAGAAGTGGGATATTAGGGTGGTATAAACGTGACAATACGATAGCAAAAGTGGGGCATTATGGTGGTATAAACGTGACAATATCATAGCAGAAATGGGATATTAGGGTGGTATACACGTGACAATATTATAGCAGAAGTGGGACATTATGGTGGTATAAACGTGACAATAGGATAGTAGAAGTGGGACATTAGGGTGGAATAAACGTGAGAATATGATAGCAGTAGTGGGACATTATGGTGGTAAAAACGTAACAATAGGATAGTAGAAGTGGGATATTAATGTGGTATAAACGTAACAATAGGATAATAGAAGTGGGACATTGGGGTGGTATAAACCTGACAATAGGATAGTTGAAGTGGGACTATTGGTCGGTATAAACGTGACTATATTATAGTAAAAGTGGGATATTATTGTGGTATAAACGTGACAATAGGATAGTAAATGTTTGATATTAGAGTTGTATAAACGTGACAATAGGTTAGTAGATACGGGACATTAGGGCGGTATAAACGTGACAATAGGATAGTAGATATGGGACATTAGGGCGGCATAAACGTGACAATAGGATAGTAGATATGGGACATTAGGGCGGTATAAACGTGACAATAGCTTAGTAGATATGGGACATTAGGGCGGTATAAACGTGACAAAAGGTTAGTAGATATGAGACATTAGGGAGGTATAAACGTGACAATAGGTTAGTATATATGGGACATTAGGTTGGTAAAAACGTGGCAATAGGTTAGTAGATATGGGACATTAGGTTGGTATAAATGTAACAATAGGATAGTAAAAGTGGGACATTAGTGTGGTAGAACTGGACATTAGTATGATAGAACGGGGGATTAGTATGGTAGAACTGGACATTAGTATGGTAGGACTGGACATTAGTATTGTAGAACGGGGCATTAGTATGGTAGAACGGGACATTAGTATGGTAGAACTTGACATTAGTATGGTAGAACGGGGACATTAGTAATGTAGAACGGGGACATTAGTATGGTAGAACGGGACATTAGTATGGTAGAACTGGACATTAGTATGGTAGGACTGGACATTAGTATGGTAGAACTGGACATTAGTATGGTAGAACGGGGACATTAGTATGGTAGAACTAGACATTAGTATGGTAGAACTGGACATTAGTATGGTAGAACTGGACATTAGTATGGTAGAACTGGACATTAGTATGGTAGAACTGGACATTAGTATGGTAGAACTGGACATTAGTATGGTAGAACTGGACATTAGTATGGTAGAACTGGACATTAGTATGGTAGAACGTGACATTAGTATGGTAGAACGGGACATTAGTATAGTAGGACTGGACATTAGTATGGTAGAACTTGACATTAGTATGGTAGAACTTGACATTAGTATGGTAGAACTGGACATTAGTATGGTAGAACTGGACATTAGTATGGTAGAACTGGACATTAGTATGGTAGAATTGGACATTAGTATGGTAGAACTGGACATTAGTATGGTAGAACTGGACATTAGTATGGTAGAACGGGACATTAGTATGGTAAAGCGGGGACATTAGTATGGCAGAACTGGACATTAGTATGGTAGAACTGGACATTAGTATGGTAGGACGGGACATTAGTATGGTAGAACTGGACATTAGTATGGTAGAACTTGACATTAGTATGGTAGAAAGGGACATTAGTATGGTAGAACTGGACATTAGTGTGGTAGAACTGGACATTAGGGTGGTAGAACTGGACATTAGTATGATAGAACGGGGGATTAGTATGGTAGAACTGGACATTAGTATGGTAGGACTGGACATTAGTATTGTAGAACGGGGCATTAGTATGGTAGAACGGGACATTAGTATGGTAGAACTTGACATTAGTATGGTAGAACGGGGACATTAGTAATGTAGAAAGGGGACATTAGTATGGTAGAACGGGACATTAGTATGGTAGAACTGGACATAAGTATGGTAGGACTGGACATTAGTATGGTAGAACTGGACATTAGTATGGTAGAAAGGGGACATTAGTATGGTAGAACTAGACATTAGTATGGTAGAACTGGACATTAGTATGGTAGAACTGGACATTAGTATGGTAGAACGTGACATTAGTATGGTAGAACTGGACATTAGTATGGTAGAACTGGACATTAGTATGGTAGAACTGGACATTAGTATGGTAGAACTTGACATTAGTATGGTAGAACGGGACATTAGTATAGTAGGACTGGACATTAGTATGGTAGAACTTGACATTAGTATGGTAGAACTTGACATTAGTATGGTAGAACTGGACATTAGTATGGTAGAACTGGACATTAGTATGGTAGAACTGGACATTAGTATGGTAGAACTGGACATTAGTATGGTAGAATTGGACATTAGTATGGTAGAACTGGACATTAGTATGGTAGAACTGGACATTAGTATGGTAGAACGGGACATTAGTATGGTAAAGCGGGGACATTAGTATGGCAGAACTGGACATTAGTATGGTAGAACTGGACATCAGTATGGTAGGACGGGACATTAGTATGGTAGAACTGGACATTAGTATGGTAGAACTTGACATTAGTATGGTAGAACGAGACATTAGTATGGTAGAACTGGACATTAGTGTGGTAGAACTGGACATTAGTATGGTAGAACGGGACATTAGTATGGTAGAACTGGACATTAGTATGGTAGGACGGGACATTAGTATGGTAGAACTGGACATTAGTATGGTAGGACGGGACATTAGTATGGTAGAAGTGGACATTAGTATGGTAGAACTGGACATTAGTATGGTAGAACTGGACATTAGTATGGTAGGACGGGACATTAGTATGGTAGAACTGGACATTAGTATGGTAAAACTGGAAATTAGTATTGTAGAACTGGACATTAGTATGGTAGAACTGGACATTAGTATGGTAGAACGAGACATTAGTATGGTAAAGCGGGGACATTAGTATGGTAGGACTGGACATTAGTGTGGTAGAACTGGACATTAGTATGGTAGAACTGGACATTAGTATGGTAAAACGGGGACATTAGTATGGTAGAACGGGGACATTAGTATGGTAGAACGGGACATTAGTATGGTAGAACGGGGACATTTGTATGGTAGAACTGGACATTAGTATGGTAGAACTGGACATTAGTATGGTAGAACGGGGACATTAGTATGGTAGAACTTTACATTAGTATGGTAGAACGGGACATTAGTATGGTAGAACGGAGAACATTAGTATGGTAGAACTGGACATTAGTATGGTAGAACGGGACATTAGTATGGTAGAAGGGGACATTAGTATGGTAGGACTGGACATTAGTATGGTAGGACTGGACATTAGTATGGTAGAACTAGACATTAGTATGGTAGAACGGGGACATAAGTATGGTAGAATGGAACATTAGTATGGTAGAACGTGACATTAGTATGGTAGAACTGGACATTAGTATGGTAGAACTGGACATTAGTATGGTAGAACTGGACATTAGTATGGTAGAACTGGACATTAGTATGGTAGAACTGGACATTAGTATGGTAGGACTGGACATTAGTATGGTAGGACTGGACATTAGTATGGTAGGACTGGACATTAGTATGGTAGAACGGGGACATTAGTATGGTAGGACTGGACATTAATATGGTAGAACTGGACATTAGTATGGTAGAACTGGACATTAGTATGGTAGAACTGGACGTTAGTATGCTAGAACTGGACATTAGTATGGTAGAACGGGGACATTAGTATGGTAGGACTGGACATTAGTATGGTAGGACTGGACATTAGTATGGTAGGACTGGACATTAGTATGGTAGAACTTGACATTAGTATGGTAGAACGGGACATTAGTATAGTAGGACTGGACATTAGTATGGTAGAACTTGACATTAGTATGGTAGAACTTGACATTAGTATGGTAGAACTGGACATTAGTATGGTAGAACTGGACATTAGTATGGTAGAACTGGACATTAGTATGGTAGAACTGGACATTAGTATGGTAGAATTGGACATTAGTATGGTAGAACTGGACATTAGTATGGTAGAACTGGACATTAGTATGGTAGAACGGGACATTAGTATGGTAAAGCGGGGACATTAGTATGGCAGAACTGGACATTAATATGGTAGAACGGGACATTAGTATGGTAGAACGGGACATTAGTATGGTAGAACTGGACATTAGTATGGTAGAACTGGACATTAGTATGGTAGAACTGGACATTAGTATGGTAGAACGGGGACATTAGTATGGTAGAACTTTACATTAGTATGGTAGAACGGGACATTAGTATGGTAGAACGGGACATTAGTATGGTAGAACTGGACATTAGTATGGTAGAACGGGACATTAGTATGGTAGAAGGGGACATAAGTATGGTAGGACTGGACATTAGTATGGTAGGACTGGACATTAGTATGGTAGAACTAGACATTAGTATGGTAGAACGGGGACATTAGTATGGTAGAATGGAACATTAGTATGGTAGAACGTGACATTAGTATGGTAGAACTGGACATTAGTATGGTAGAACTGGACATTAGTATGGTAGAACTGGACATTAGTATGGTAGAACTGGACATTAGTATGGTAGAACTGGACATTAGTATGGTAGGACTGGACATTAGTATGTAGGACTGGACATTAGTATGGTAGGACTGGACATTAGTATGGTAGAACGGGGACATTAGTATGGTAGGACTGGACATTAGTATGGTAGAACTGGACATTAGTATGGTAGAACTGGACATTAGTATGGTAGAACTGGACGTTAGTATGCTAGAACTGGACATTAGTATGGTAGAACGGGGACATTAGTATGGTAGGACTGGACATTAGTATGGTAGGACTGGACATTAGTATGGTAGGACTGGACATTAGTATGGTAGAACGGGGACATTAGTATGGTAGAACGGGGACATTAGTATGGTAGAACTGGGCATTAGTATGGTAGAACGGGACATTAGTATGGTAGAACGGGGACATTAGTATGGTAGAACGGGACATTGGTATGGTAGAAAGGGGACATTAGTATGGTAGAACTGGACATTAGTATGGTAGAACTGGACATTAGTATGGTAGAACGGGGACATTAGTATGGTAGAATGGGGACATTAGTATGGTAGAACGGGACATTAGTATGGTAGAACGGGGACATTAGTAATGTAGAACGAGGACATTAGTATGGTAGAACGGGACATTAGTATGGTAGAACTGGACATTAGTATGGTAGGACTGGACATTAGTATGGTAGGACTGGACATTAGTATGGTAGAACTGGACATTAGTATGGTAGAACGGGGACATTAGTATGGTAGAATGGAACATTAGTATGGTAGAACGTGACATTAGTATGGTAGAAACTGGACATTAGTATGGTAGAACGGGGACATTAGTATGGTAGAACGGGACATTAGTATGGTAGAACGTGACATTAGTATGGTAGGACTGGACATTAGTATGGTTAAACTGGACATTAGTATGGTAGAACTGGACATTAGTATGGTAGAACTGGACATTAGTATGGTAGAACGGGGACATCAATATGGTAGAACTAGACATTAGTATGGTAGAACTTGACATTAGTATGGTAGAACTGGACATTAGTATGGTAGAACTGGACATTAGTATGGTAGAACTGGACATTAGTATGGTAGAACTGGACATTAGTATGGTAGAACTGGACATTAGTATGGTAGAACTTGACATTAGTATTGTAGAACTGGACATTAGTATGGTAGAACTGGACATTAGTATGGTAGAACTGGACATTAGTATGGTAGAACTGGACATTAGTATGGTAGAACTGGACATTAGTATGGTAGGACTGGACATTAGTATGGTAGAACTGGACATTAGTATGGTAAAGAGGGGACATTAGTATGGTAGGACTGGACATTAGTATGGTAGAACTGGACATTAGTATGGTAAAGCGGGGACATTAGTATGGTAGAACTGGACATTAGTATGGTAGGACTGTACCCTAGTATGGTAGAACGGGACATTAGTATGGTAGAACTGGACATTAGTATGGTAGAACTGGACATTAGTATGGTAAAGCGGTGACATTAGTATGGTAGAACTGGACATTAGTATGTTAGAACTGTACATTAGTATGGTAGAACTGGACATTAGTATGGTAGAACGGGGACATTAGTATGGTAGAACGGGGACATTAGTATGGTAGAACTGGACATTAGTATGGTAGAACTTGACATTAGTATGGTAGAACGGGACATTAGTATGGTAGAACTGGACATCAGTATGGTAGAATGGAACATTAGTATGGTAGAAAGGGACATTAGTATGGTAGAACGGGGACATTAGTATGGTAGAACGGGGACATTAGTATGGTAGAACGGGGGCATTAGTATGGTAGAACTGGACATTAGTATGGTAGAACGGGACATTAGTATGGTAGAACGGGGACATTAGTATGGTAGAACGGGAACATTAGTATGGTAGAACGGGGACATTAGTATGGTAGAACTGGACATTAGTTTGGTAGAACGGGACATTAGTATGGTAGAACTGGACATTAGTATGGTAGAACGGGACATTAGTATGGTAGAACTGGACATTAGTATGGTAGAACGGGACATTAGTATGGTAGAACGGGACATTAGTATGGTAGAACTTGACATTAGTATGGTAGAACTGGACATTAGTATGGTAGAACGTGACATTAGTATGGTAGAACTGGACATTAGTATGGTATAACTGGACATTAGTATGGTAGAACTGGACATTAGTATGGTAGAACGGGGGCATTAGTATGGTAGAATGGGGACATTAGTATGGTAGAACTTGACATTAGTATGGTAGAACGGGACATTAGTATGGTAGAACTGGACATTAGTATGGTAGAACGGGAACATTAGTATGGTAGAACGGGGACATTAGTATGGTAGAACGGGACATTAGTATGGTACGACTGGACATTAGTATGGTAGGACTGGACATTAGTATGGTAGAACTGGACATTAGTATTGTAGAACGGGACATTAGTATGGTAGAACGGGGACATTAGTATGGTAGAACGGGGACATTAGTATGGTAGAACGGGACATTAGTATGGTAGAAAGGGGACATTAGTATGGTAGAACTGGACATTAGTATGGTAGAACTGGACATTAGTATGGTAGAACGGGGACATTAGTATGGTAGAACGGGGACATTAGTATGGTAGAACGGGACATTAGTATGGTAGAACGGGAACATTAGTATGGTAGAACGGGGACATTAGTATGGTAGAACGGGACATTAGTATGGTAGAAGGGGACATTAGTATGGTAGGATTGAACATTAGTATGGTAGGACTGGACATTAGTATGGTAGAACTGGACATTAGTATGGTAGAACGGGACATTAGTATGGTAGAATGGAACATTAGTATGGTAGAACGTGACATTAGTATGGTAGAACTGGACATTAGTATGGTAGAACTGGACATTAGTATGGTAGAACTGGACATTAGTATGGTAGAACTGGACATTAGTATGGTAGAACGGGGACATTAGTATGGTAGGACTGGACATTAGTATGGTAGGACTGGACATTAGTATGGTAGGACTGGACATTAGTATGGTAGAACGGGGACATTAGTATGGTAGGACTGGACATTAGTATGGTAGAACTGGACATTAGTATGGTAGAACTGGACATTAGTATGGTAGAACTGGACATTAGTATGCTAGAACTGGACATTAGTATGGTAGAACGGGGACATTAGTATGGTAGGACTGGACATTAGTATGGTAGGACTGGACATTAGTATGGTAGGACTGGACATTAGTATGGTAGAACGGGGACATTAGTATGGTAGAACGGGACATTAGTATGGTAGAACCGGACATTAGTATGGTAGGACTGGACATTAGTATGGTAGGACTGGACATTAGTATGGCAGAGCTGGACATTAGTATGGTAGAACGGGACATTGCTATGGTGGAACGGGGACATTAGTATGGTAGAACGGGGACATTAGTATGGTAGAACGGGACATTAGTATGGTAGAACGGGGACATTAGTATGGTAGAACTGAACATTAGTATGGTAGAACTGGACATTAGTATGGTAGAACGGGGACATTAGTATGGTAGAACGGGGACATTAGTATGGTAGAACGAGACATTAGTATGGTAGAACGGGAACATTAGTAATGTAGAACGGGGACATTAGTATGGTAGAACGGGACATTAGTATGGTAGAACTGGACATTAGTATGGTAGTACTGGACATTAGTATGGTAGGACTGGACATTAGTATGGTAGAACTGGACATTAGTATGGTAGAATGGAACATTAGTATGGTAGAACGTGACATTAGTATGGTAGAACTGGACATTAGTATGGTAGAACGGGGACATTAGTATGGTAGAACGGGACATTAGTATGGTAGAACGTGACATTAGTATGGTAGGACTGGACATTAGTATGGTTAAACTGGACATTAGTATGGTAGAACTGGACATTAGTATGGTAGAACTGGACATTAGTATGGTAGGACTGGACATTAGTATGGTAGAACGGGTACATTAATATGGTAGAACTAGACATTAGTATGGTAGAACTTGACATTAGTATGGTAGAACTGGACATTAGTATGGAAGAACTGGACATTAGTATGGTAGAACTGGACATTAGTATGGTAGAACTGGACATTAGTATGGTAGAACTGGACATTAGTATGGTAGAACTTGACATTAGTATTGTAGAACTGGACATTAGTATGGTAGAACTGGACATTAGTATGGTAGAACTGGACATTAGTATGGTAGAACTGGACATTAGTACGGTATAACTGGACATTAGTATGGTAGAACTGGACATTATTATGGTAGAACTTGACATTAGTATGGTAGAACGGGACATTAGTATGGTAGAACTGGACATTAGTATGGTAGAACTTGACATTAGTATGGTAGAACTTGACATTAGTAAGGTAGAACTGGACATTAGTATGGTAGAACTGGACATTAATATGGTAGAACTGGACATTAGTATGGTAGAACTTGACATTAGTATGGTAGGACTGGACATTAGTATGGTATAACTTGACATTAGTATGGTAGAACTTGACATTAGTATGGTAGAACTGGAAATTAGTATGGTAGAACTTGACATTAGTATGGTAGGACTGGACATTAGTATGGTAGAACTGGACATTAGTATGGTAAAGCGGGGACATTAGTATGGTAGAACTGGACATTAGTATGGTAGGACTGTACCCTAGTATGGTAGAACGGGACATTAGTATGGTAGAACTGGACATTAGTATGGTAGAACTGGACATTAGTATGGTAAAGCGGTGACATTAGTATGGTAGAACTGGACATTAGTATGTTAGAACTGTACATTAGCACGGTAGAACTGGACATTAGTATGGTAGAACGGGGACATTAGTATGGTAGAACGGGGACATTAGTATGGTAGAACTGGACATTAGTATGGTAGAACTTGACATTAGTATGGTAGAACGGGACATTAGTATGGTAGAACTGGACATCAGAATGGTAGAATGGGACATTAGTATGGTAGAATGGGACATTAGTATGGTAGAACGGGGACATTAGTATGGTAGAACGGGGACATTAGTATGGTAGAACGGGGGCATTAGTATGGTAGAACTGGACATTAGTATGGTAGAACGGGACATTAGTATGGTAGAACGGGGACATTAGTATGGTAGAAAAGGGACATTAGTATGGTACAACGGGGACATTAGTATGGTAGAACTGGACATTAGTTTGGTAGAACGGGACATTAGTATGGTAGAACTGGACATTAGTATGGTAGAACGGGACATTAGTATGGTAGAACTGGACATTAGTATGGTAGAACGGGACATTAGTATGGTAGAACGGGACATTAGTATGGTAGAACTTGACATTAGTATGGTAGAACTGGACATTAGTATGGTAGAACGTGACATTAGTATGGTAGAACTGGACATTAGTATGGTATAACTGGACATTAGTATGGTAGAACTGGACATTAGTATGGTAGAACTGGACATTAGTATGGTAGAGCTGGACATTAGTATGGTAAAGAGGGGACATTAGTATGGTAGGACTGGACATTAGTATGGTAGAACTGGACATTAGTATGGTATAGCGGGGACATTAGTATGGTAGAACTGGACATTAGTATGGTAGGACTGTACCCTAGTATGGTAGAATGGGACATTAGTATGGTAGAACTGGACATTAGTATGGTAGAACCCGACATTAGTATGGTAAAGCGGTGACATTAGTATTGTAGAACTGGACATTAGTATGTTAGAACTGTACATTAGTATGGTAGAACTGGACATTAGTATGGTAGAACGGGGACATTAGTATGGTAGAACGGGGACATTAGTATGGTAGAACTGGACATTAGTATGGTAGAACTTGACATTAGTATGGTAGAACGGGACATTAGTATGGTAGAACTGGACATCAGTATGGTAGAATGGGACATTAGTATGGTAGAAAGGACATTAGTATGGTAGAACGGGGACATTAGTATGGTCGAACGGGGACATTAGTATGGTAGAACGGGGGCATTAGTATGGTAGAACTGGACATTAGTATGGTAGAACGGGACATTAGTATGGTAGAACGGGGACATTAGTATGGTAGAACGGGGACATTAGTATGGTAGAACGGGGACATTAGTATGGTAGAACTGGACATTAGTTTGGTAGAACGGGACATTAGTATGGTAGAACTGGACATTAGTATGGTAGAACGGGACATTAGTATGGTAGAACTGGACATTAGTATGGTAGAACGGGACATTAGTATGGTAGAACGGGACATTAGTATGGTAAAACTTGACATTAGTATGGTAGAACTGGACATTAGTATGGTAGAACGTGACATTAGTATGGTAGAACTGGACATTAGTATGGTATAACTGGACATTAGTATGGTAGAACTGGACATTAGTATGGTAGAACTGGACATTAGTATGGTAGAGCTGGACATTAGTATGGTAGAACGGGGACATTAGTATGGTAGAACTTGACATTAGTATGGTAGAACGGGACATTAGTATGGTAGAACTGGACATTAGTATGGTAGAACGGGAACATTAGTATGGTAGAACGGGGACATTAGTATGGTAGAACGGGACATTAGTATGGTAGGACTGGACATTAGTATGGTAGGACTGGACATTAGTATGGTAGAACTGGACATTAGTATTGTAGAACGGGACATTAGTATGGTAGAACGGGGACATTAGTATGGTAGAACGGGGACATTAGTATGGTAGAACGGGACATTAGTATGGTAGAACGGGGACATTAGTATGGTAGAACTGGACATTAGTATGGTAGAACTGGACATTAGTATGGTAGAACGGGGACATTAGTATGGTAGAACGGGGACATTAGTATGGTAGAACGGGACATTAGTATGGTAGAACGGGGACATTAGTATGGTAGAATGGAACATTAGTATGGTAGAACGTGACATTAGTATGGTAGAACTGGACATTAGTATGGTAGAACTGGACATTAGTATGGTAGAACTGGACATTAGTATGGTAGAACTGGACATTAGTATGGGAGAACGGGACATTAATATGGTAGGACTGGACATTAGTATGGTAGGACTGGACATTAGTATGGTAGGACTGGACATTAGTATGGTAGAACGGGGACATTAGTATGGTAGGACTGGACATTAGTATGGTAGAACTGGACATTAGTATGGTAGAACTGGAAATTAGTATGGTAGAACTGGACATTAGTATGCTAGAACTGGACATTAGTATGGTAGAACGGGAACATTAGTATGGTAGGACTGGACATTAGTATGGTAGGACTGGACATTAGTATGGTAGGACTGGACATTAGTATGGTAGAACGGGGACATTAGTATGGTAGAACGGGACATTAGTATGGTAGAACCGGACATTAGTATGGTAGGACTGGACATTAGTATGGTAGGACTGGACATTAGTATGGTAGAGCTGGACATTAGTAAGGTAGAACGGGACATTGGTATGGTGGAACGGGGACATTAGTATGGTAGAACGGGACATTAGTATGGTAGAACGGGGACATTAGAATGGTAGAACTGGACATTAGTATGGTAGAACTGGACATTAGTATGGTAGAACGGGGACATTAGTATGGTAGAACGGGGACATTAGTATGGTAGAACGGGACATTAGTATGGTAGAACGGGAACATTAGTAATGTAGAACGGGGACATTAGTATGGTAGAACGGGACATTAGTATGGTAGAACTGGACATTAGTATGGTAGGACTGGACATTAGTATGGTAGGACTGGACATTAGTATGGTAGAACTGGACATTAGTATGGTAGAATGGAACATTAGTATGGTAGAACGTGACATTAGTATGGTAGAACTGGACATTAGTATGGTAGAACGGGGACATTAGTATGGTAGAACGGGACATTAGTATGGTAGAACGTGACATTAGTATGGTAGGACTGGACATTAGTATGGTTAAACTGGACATTAGTATGGTAGAACTGGACATTAGTATGGTAGAACTGGACATTAGTATGTAGGACTGGACATTAGTATGGTAGGACTGGACAATAGTATGGTAGAACGGGGACATTAATATGGTAGAACTAGACATTAGTATGGTAGAACTTGACATTAGTATGGTAGAACTGGACATTAGTATGGTAGAACTGGACATTAGTATGGTAGAACTGGACATTAGTATGGTAGAACTGGACATTAGTATGGTAGAACTGGACATTAGTATGGTAGAACGGGACATTAGTATGGTAGAACTGGACATTAGTATGGTAGAACTTGACATTAGTATGGTAGAACTTGACGTTAGTATGGTAGAACTGGACATTAGTATGGTAGAACTGGACATTAGTATGGTAGAACTGGACATTAGTATGGTTAAACTGGACATTAGTATGGTAGGACTGGACATTATTATGGTATAACTTGACATTAGTATGGTAGAACTTGACATTAGTATGGTAGAACTGGACATTAGTATGGTAGAACTTGACATTAGTATGGTAGGACTGGACATTAGTATGGTAGAACTTGACATTAGTATGGTAGAACTTGACATTAGTATGGTAGAACTGGACATTAGTATGGTAGAACTTGACATTAGTATGGTAGAACTGGACATTAGTATGGTAGAACTTGACATTAGTATGGTAGAACTGGACATTATTATGGTAGAACTGGACATTAGTATGGTAGAACTGGACATTAGTATGGTAGAACTTGACATTAGTATGGTAGGACTGGACATTAGTATGGTATAACTTGACATTAGTATGGTAGAACTTGACATTAGTATGGTAGAACTGGACATTAGTATGGTAGAACTTGACATTAGTATGGTAGGACTGGACATTAGTATGGTAGAACTGGACATTAGTATGGTAAAGCGGGGACATTAGTATGGTAGAACTGGACATTAGTATGGTAGGACTGTACCCTAGTATGGTAGAACGGGACATTAGTATTGTAGAACTGGACATTAGTATGGTAGAACTGGACATTAGTATGGTAAAGCGGTGACATTAGTATGGTAGAACTGGACATTAGTATGTTAGAACTGTACATTAGCACGGTAGAACTGGACATTAGTATGGTAGAACGGGGACATTAGTATGGTAGAACTGGACATTAGTATGGTAGAACTTGACATTAGTATGGTAGAACGGGACATTAGTATGGTAGAACTGGACATCAGTATGGTAGAATGGGACATTAGTATGGTAGAAAGGGACATTAGTATGGTAGAACGGGGACATTAGTATGGTAGAACGGGGACATTAGTATGGTAGAACGGGGGCATTTGTATGGTAGAACTGGACATTAGTATGGTAGAACGGGACATTAGTATGGTAGAACGGGGACATTAGTATGGTAGAACGGGGACATTAGTATGGTACAACGGGGACATTAGTATGGTAGAACTGGACATTAGTTTGGTAGAACGGGACATTAGTATGGTAGAACTGGACATTAGTATGGTAGAACGGGACATTAGTATGGTAGAACTGGACATTAGTATGGTAGAACGGGACATTAGTATGGTAGAACGGGACATTAGTATGGTACAACTTGACATTAGTATGGTAGAACTGGACATTAGTATGGTAGGACTGGACATTAGTATGGTAGAACGGGGACATTAGTATGGTAGAACGGGACATTAGTATGGTAGAACCGGACATTAGTATGGTAGGACTGGACATTAGTATGGTAGGACTGGACATTAGTATGGTAGAGCTGGACATTAGTAAGGTAGAACGGGACATTGGTATGGTGGAACGGGGACATTAGTATGGTAGAACGGGACATTAGTATGGTAGAACGGGGACATTAGAATGGTAGAACTGGACATTAGTATGGTAGAACTGGACATTAGTATGGTAGAACGGGGACATTAGTATGGTAGAACGGGGACATTAGTATGGTAGAACGGGACATTAGTATGGTAGAACGGGAACATTAGTAATGTAGAACGGGGACATTAGTATGGTAGAACGGGACATTAGTATGGTAGAACTGGACATTAGTATGGTAGGACTGGACATTAGTATGGTAGGACTGGACATTAGTATGGTAGAACTGGACATTAGTATGGTAGAATGGAACATTAGTATGGTAGAACGTGACATTAGTATGGTAGAACTGGACATTAGTATGGTAGAACGGGGACATTAGTATGGTAGAACGGGACATTAGTATGGTAGAACGTGACATTAGTATGGTAGGACTGGACATTAGTATGGTTAAACTGGACATTAGTATGGTAGAACTGGACATTAGTATGGTAGAACTGGACATTAGTATGTAGGACTGGACATTAGTATGGTAGGACTGGACATTAGTATGGTAGAACGGGGACATTAATATGGTAGAACTAGACATTAGTATGGTAGAACTTGACATTAGTATGGTAGAACTGGACATTAGTATGGTAGAACTGGACATTAGTATGGTAGAACTGGACATTAGTATGGTAGAACTGGACATTAGTATGGTAGAACTGGACATTAGTATGGTAGAACGGGACATTAGTATGGTAGAACTGGACATTAGTATGGTAGAACTTGACATTAGTATGGTAGAACTTGACGTTAGTATGGTAGAACTGGACATTAGTATGGTAGAACTGGACATTAGTATGGTAGAACTGGACATTAGTATGGTTAAACTGGACATTAGTATGGTAGGACTGGACATTATTATGGTATAACTTGACATTAGTATGGTAGAACTTGACATTAGTATGGTAGAACTGGACATTAGTATGGTAGAACTTGACATTAGTATGGTAGGACTGGACATTAGTATGGTAGAACTTGACATTAGTATGGTAGAACTTGACATTAGTATGGTAGAACTGGACATTAGTATGGTAGAACTTGACATTAGTATGGTAGAACTGGACATTAGTATGGTAGAACTTGACATTAGTATGGTAGAACTGGACATTATTATGGTAGAACTGGACATTAGTATGGTAGAACTGGACATTAGTATGGTAGAACTTGACATTAGTATGGTAGGACTGGACATTAGTATGGTATAACTTGACATTAGTATGGTAGAACTTGACATTAGTATGGTAGAACTGGACATTAGTATGGTAGAACTTGACATTAGTATGGTAGGACTGGACATTAGTATGGTAGAACTGGACATTAGTATGGTAAAGCGGGGACATTAGTATGGTAGAACTGGACATTAGTATGGTAGGACTGTACCCTAGTATGGTAGAACGGGACATTAGTATTGTAGAACTGGACATTAGTATGGTAGAACTGGACATTAGTATGGTAAAGCGGTGACATTAGTATGGTAGAACTGGACATTAGTATGTTAGAACTGTACATTAGCACGGTAGAACTGGACATTAGTATGGTAGAACGGGGACATTAGTATGGTAGAACTGGACATTAGTATGGTAGAACTTGACATTAGTATGGTAGAACGGGACATTAGTATGGTAGAACTGGACATCAGTATGGTAGAATGGGACATTAGTATGGTAGAAAGGGACATTAGTATGGTAGAACGGGGACATTAGTATGGTAGAACGGGGACATTAGTATGGTAGAACGGGGGCATTTGTATGGTAGAACTGGACATTAGTATGGTAGAACGGGACATTAGTATGGTAGAACGGGGACATTAGTATGGTAGAACGGGGACATTAGTATGGTACAACGGGGACATTAGTATGGTAGAACTGGACATTAGTTTGGTAGAACGGGACATTAGTATGGTAGAACTGGACATTAGTATGGTAGAACGGGACATTAGTATGGTAGAACTGGACATTAGTATGGTAGAACGGGACATTAGTATGGTAGAACGGGACATTAGTATGGTAGAACTTGACATTAGTATGGTAGAACTGGACATTAGTATGGTAGAACGTGACATTAGTATGGTAGAACTGGACATTAGTATGGTATAACTGGACATTAGTATGGTAGAACTGGACATTAGTATGGTAGAACTGGACATTAGTATGGTAGAGCTGGACATTAGTATGGTAAAGAGGGGACATTAGTATGGTAGGACTGGACATTAGTATGGTAGAACTGGACATTAGTATGGTAAAGCGGGGACATTAGTATGGTAGAACTGGACATTAGTATGGTAGGACTGTACCCTAGTATGGTAGAACGGGATTTTAGTATGGTAGAACTGGACATTAGTATGGTAGAACCCGACATTAGTATGGTAAAGCGGTGACATTAGTATGGTAGAACTGGACATTAGTATGTTAGAACTGTACATTAGTATGGTAGAACTGGACATTAGTATGGTAGAACGGGGACATTAGTATGGTAGAACGGGGACATTAGTATGGTAGAACTGGACATTAGTATGGTAGAACTTGACATTAGTATGGTAGAACGGGACATTAGTATGGTAGAACTGGACATCTGTATGGTAGAATGGGACATTAGTATGGTAGAAAGGGACATTAGTATGGTAGAACGGGGACATTAGTATGGTAGAACGGGGACATTAGTATGGTAGAACGGGGGCATTAGTATGGTAGAACTGGACATTAGTATGGTAGAACGGGACATTAGTATGGTAGAACGGGGACATTAGTATGGTAGAACGGGGACATTAGTATGGTAGAACGGGGACATTAGTATGGTAGAACTGGACATTAGTTTGGTAGAACGGGACATTAGTATGGTAGAACTGGACATTAGTATGGTAGAACGGGACATTAGTATGGTAGAACTGGACATTAGTATGGTAGAACGGGACATTAGTATGGTAGAACGGGACATTAGTATGGTAAAACTTGACATTAGTATGGTAGAATTGGACATTAGTATGGTAGAACGTGACATTAGTATGGTAGAACTGGACATTAGTATGGTAGAACTGGACATTAGTATGTTAGAACGGGAACATTAGTATGGTAGAACGGGGACATTAGTATGGTAGAACGGGACATTAGTATGGTAGGACTGGACATTAGTATGGTAGGACTGGACATTAGTATGGTAGAACTGGACATCAGTATTGTAGAACGGGACATTAGTATGGTAGAACGGGGACATTAGTATGGTAGAACGGGGACATTAGTATGGTAGAACGGGACATTAGTATGGTAGAACGGGGACATTAGTATGGTAGAACTGGACATTAGTATGGTAGAACTGGACATTAGTATGGTAGAACGGGGACATTAGTATGGTAGAACGGGGACATTAGTATGGTAGAACGGGACATTAGTATGGTAGAACGGGGACATTAGTATGGTAGAATGGAACATTAGTATGGTAGAACGTGACATTAGTATGGTAGAACTGGACATTAGTATGGTAGAACTGGACATTAGTATGGTAGAACTGGACATTAGTATGGTAGAACTGGACATTAGTATGGTAGAACGGGGACATTAATATGGTAGGACTGGACATTAGTATGGTAGGACTGGACATTAGTATGGTAGGACTGGACATTAGTATGGTAGAACGGGGACATTAGTATGGTAGAACTGGACATTAGTATGGTAAAACTTGACATTAGTATGGTAGAATTGGACATTAGTATGGTAGAACGTGACATTAGTATGGTAGAACTGGACATTAGTATGGTAGAACTGGACATTAGTATGTTAGAACGGGAACATTAGTATGGTAGAACGGGGACATTAGTATGGTAGAACGGGACATTAGTATGGTAGGACTGGACATTAGTATGGTAGGACTGGACATTAGTATGGTAGAACTGGACATCAGTATTGTAGAACGGGACATTAGTATGGTAGAACGGGGACATTAGTATGGTAGAACGGGGACATTAGTATGGTAGAACGGGACATTAGTATGGTAGAACGGGGACATTAGTATGGTAGAACTGGACATTAGTATGGTAGAACTGGACATTAGTATGGTAGAACGGGGACATTAGTATGGTAGAACGGGGACATTAGTATGGTAGAACGGGACATTAGTATGGTAGAACGGGGACATTAGTATGGTAGAATGGAACATTAGTATGGTAGAACGTGACATTAGTATGGTAGAACTGGACATTAGTATGGTAGAACTGGACATTAGTATGGTAGAACTGGACATTAGTATGGTAGAACTGGACATTAGTATGGTAGAACGGGGACATTAATATGGTAGGACTGGACATTAGTATGGTAGGACTGGACATTAGTATGGTAGGACTGGACATTAGTATGGTAGAACGGGGACATTAGTATGGTAGAACTGGACATTAGTATGGTAGAACTGGAAATTAGTATGGTAGAACTGGACATTAGTATGCTAGAACTGGACATTAGTATGGTAGAACGGGAACATTAGTATGGTAGGACTGGACATTAGTATGGTAGGACTGGACATTAGTATGGTAGGACTGGACATTAGTATGGTAGAACGGGGACATTAGTATGGTAGAACGGGACATTAGTATGGTAGAACCGGACATTAGTATGGTAGGACTGGACATTAGTATGGTAGGACTGGACATTAGTATGGTAGAGCTGGACATTAGTATGGTAGAACGGGACATTGGTATGGTGGAACGGGGACATTAGTATGGTAGAACGGGGACATTAGTATGGTAGAACGGGACAATAGTATGGTAGAACGGGGACATTAGTATGGTAGAACTGGACATTAGTATGGTAGAACTGGACATTAGTATGGTAGAACGGGGACATTAGTATGGTAGAACGGGGACATTAGTATGGTAGAACGGGACATTAGTATGGTAGAACGGGAACATTAGTAATGTAGAACGGGGACATTGGTATGGTAGAACGGGACATTAGTATGGTAGAACTGGACATTAGTATGGTAGGACTGGACATTAGTATGGTAGGACTGGACATTAGTATGGTAGAACTGGACATTAGTATGGTAGAATGGAACATTAGTATGGTAGAACGTGACATTAGTATGGTAGAACTGGACATTAGTATGGTAGAACGGGGACATTAGTATGGTAGAACGGGACATTAGTATGGTAGAACGTGACATTAGTATGGTAGGACTGGACATTAGTATGGTTAAACTGGACATTAGTATGGTAGAACTGGACATTAGTATGGTAGAACTGGACATTAGTATGGTAGGACTGGACATTAGTAGGGTAGAACGGGGACATTAATATGGTAGAACTAGACATTAGTATGGTAGAACTTGACATTAGTATGGTAGAACTGGACATTAGTATGGTAGAACTGGACATTAGTATGGTAGAACTGGACATTAGTATGGTAGAACTGGACATTAGTATGGTAGAACTGGACATTAGTATGGTAGAACGGGACATTAGTATGGTAGAACTGGACATTAGTATGGTAGAACTTGACATTAGTATGGTAGAACTTGACGTTAGTATGGTAGAACTGGACATTAGTATGGTAGAACTGGACATTAGTATGGTAGAACTGGACATTAGTATGGTTAAACTGGACATTAGTATGGTAGGACTGGACATTAGTATGGTATAACTTGACATTAGTATGGTAGAACTTGACATTAGTATGGTAGAACTGGACATTAGTATGGTAGAACTTGACATTAGTATGGTAGGACTGGACATTAGTATGGTAGAACTTGACATTAGTATGGTAGAACTTGACATTAGTATGGTAGAACTGGACATTAGTATGGTAGAACTTGACATTAGTATGGTAGAACTGGACATTAGTATGGTAGAACTTGACATTAGTATGGTAGAACTGGACATTATTATGGTAGAACTGGACATTAGTATGGTAGAACTGGACATTAGTATGGTAGAACTTGACATTAGTATGGTAGGACTGGACATTAGTATGGTATAACTTGACATTAGTATGGTAGAACTTGACATTAGTATGGCAGAACTGGAGATTAGTATGGTAGAACTTGAGATTAGTATGGTAGGACTGGACATTAGTATGGTAGAACTTGACATTAGTATGGTAGAACTTGACATTAGTATGGTAGAACTTGACATTAGTATGGTAGAACTTGACATTAGTATGGTAGAACCGGACATTAGTATGGTAGAACTTGACATTAGTATGGTAGAACTTGACATTAGTATGGTAGAACTTGACATTAGTATGGTAGAACGGGGACATTAGTATGGTAGAACTTTACATTAGTATGGTAGAACGGGGACATTAGAATGGTAGGACTGGAAATTAGTATGGTAGAACTGGACATTAGTATGGTAGAACGTGACATTAGTATGGTAGAAAGGGGACATTAGTATGGTAGAACGGGACATTAGTATGGTAGAACGGGGACATTAGTATGGTAGAACGGGACATTAGTATGGTAGAACGGGGACATTAGTATGGTAGAACTAGACATTAGTATGGTAGAACTGGACATTAGTATGGTAGAACTGGACATTAGTATGGTAGAACGGGACATTAGTATGGTAGAACGGGGACATTAGTATGGCAGAACGGGACATTAGTATGGTAGAACGTGACATTAGTATGGTAGAACTGGACATTAGTGTGGTAGAACGGGACATTAGTATGGTAGAACGTGACATTAGTATGGTAGAACGGGACATTAGTATGGTTGGACTGGACATTAGTATGGTAGAACTGGACATTAGTGTGGTAGAACGTGACATTAGTATGGTAGAACTGGACATTAGTATGGTAGAACGGGACATTAGTATGGTAGAACGGGGACATTAGTATGGTAGAACGGGACATTAGTATGGTAGGACTGGACATTAGTATGGCAGAACGGGACATTAGTATGGTAGAACGGGACATTAGTATGGTAGGACTGGACATTAGTATGGCAGAACGGGACATTAGTATGGTAGAACGTGACATTAGTATGGTAGAACTGGACATTAGTATGGTAGAACGGGACATTAGTATGGTAGAACTGGTCATTAGTATGGTAGAACGGGACATTAGTATGGTAGGACTGGACATTAGTATGGTAGAACTGGACATTAGTATGGTAGAACTGGACATTAGTATGGTAGAACTGGACATTAGTATGGTAGAACTGGACATTAGTATGGTAGAACGGGACATTAGTATGGTAGAACGGGACATTATAATTATAAAAACAATACATTATGCAGGTAAAAGCGACATATCTTCTTCTCTTCGTCTATCTTTCAGCTCCCTGTGGAGCATAGGTCTTCAACAAACACTTTCCAAGCCGTTTTGTTTCTTGCAATTCGTTTAAGATCATTCCAAGTCTTCCCCATCATCTTCATCTCTGCTTCCTGTCTTCTCCAAGAATTCCTTGGTCTTCCTCTTTGTCTTATTCCCTGGGGATTTCAAAAAGGGCCTGTTGTGTAATACTCTCAGTTGGCTTCCGTAGCGTGTGTCCTTTCCAGCACCATCGTCTTCGCTGTATCTCTTTATCCACTGGTATTTGACTGGTACATTTCCATAATTCTATGTTAGTGATTTTCTCCTGCTAGACAAAGGTGACCTTACGTATTTTTGACTTCTGCAACAACTCTACCCATTGCATGCGTAAGAGCCCGCCTCCACTTTTCTTATCCTGCTCATCGAATCACTCAGTATACAGGCGTGGGTGTAGTCTTGTGACTCTAACCATTTGAATGCCTTGGTCACTGCCATCACCTCCATTGTCATGCTACTCGTGGTTATAACGTATGCACCACTGTCTTCCTTAACTATTCTGCCTGCCGAGCGTGCTGTAAATGCCCATGCACTTCTTTGGTGTCGTCTTACAGAACCGTCTGTATAGATGACTGCATCTTTCTCATCGGTGTTATCGCAGATGAGACCGTTGACCTCAGCATTAACCACGACCGGGTTCTGTTCCCTACTTTTTCTGACAAGTGTGACAATACACGAGAAAGTCCCCTTGAATGACGTAGGCACCGGTATCTACTCCTCACCGACGCTGATAATGGTAAGCCCACAGACCTGTTTGATGACATCTTCTGCTCGGCCCACCCGTGATTTGCCTCTTTTTAGCCTGGCACCTTTCACTTTGTTGAGCTCGTTGTGCAATGGATGCTCTTTATCTGTACTAATCTTGAGGATGCTCGTGCTCTCCAGATCTTGATTCTGTCATCCATGGTTGGAAAGTCAAGAAGATACCTCATTGCTACACAGGGAGTGTCCCTCGTACATCCCTGAGATAATGCGCATAGCTTCATTCTGTATTTTCTCCAGCCTGTCAATTTATGCCGTACTGACTGTAATAACTGTCAGGGCATACTCGATTGGTGAGATAACTAGTCACTGGAACAGAAGGGTAAGTAGCCTCTGTTCAATGTATTTTCATCTGTTTCCCAGTGCAACAAATGCTCCTGTTGTTTTTTATATCCTTACCATCATCACCACCAACATCATCACCATCATCACCACCCCAACACCATCACCTTCATCACCATCATCACCACCACCATCACCATCATCACCACCAACACCATCACCATCATCACCATCACCACCACTCCATCACCACCACCAACATTATCATCATCATCATCACCTTCACCATTACTCCATCACGACCAACAAAATCACCATCACTCCATCGCCACCACTCCATCACCATCACTATCAGCATCACCATCATCATCACCACCCCATCACTATCTTCGCCATCACTCCATCACCACCACCCCATCACTATCTTCACCATCACTCCATCACCACCACCAGCACCTCCCAACACCCCCTCCTCTACAACAACACAGCTTCCACACTTAACACCAACATCACTTACAACCTCCATTTCCTCCCTCGATCACTTCATCAAAATATAAATCTATACATTTCCTTTAAATAAACCTAAACTCGTTTTCTTTCCTTCTTTTCATCAATGATTTTCCATTCATCATCATCATCATCATCATCATCATCATCATCATCATCGAGTGCCATCTCCGCAACGAAGGTTGGCTACCACGGAGCGCCATTCCACTCTGCCTCTTGCTTTGATGGTGCAGATTGTCATAGTTTGACTTGTCCATCTTTTGATGTTACTCGTCCATGTTAGTCTTGGTTTGCCTCTGCCTCTTCTACCCTGCATTTACCCCTCCAATATTACTTGTAGTAGGCTGTTGTGTCTTTTAATATGTTCCAAAAATTGCATTTGTCTTGTTCTAATTGTGTTTAGTAGTTCTCTTTTTATTTTCAGTTGTTTTAAAACTTCCTCGTTTGTTTTCTTTTCCTTCCATCCAATTCTACCTATTCTTCTATAAATCCCCATTTCAAAGGCTTCAATTTTCTGTTGTTTTCTTGTCTAATGTCCATGTTTCTGCGCCATACAGGAATATTGAGAATATGTAACATTTTGCTATTCTTAGTTAGCCCTGGTGTTATTTGTTTTGATGTTAGTATATTTTTCATTTCATTAAAATTACTTTTTGCCATTCCTATTCTTTTATTTATTTCAGTTGTACATTTTCCATCACTGGTTATAGTATGTCCCAGGTAGTTGTAGCTCTGGACTGTCTCCAGGTCTATTCCCTCAACTTTGATATTTAATATCTTCCATTAATATTCATTTAAATATAAATTAGAACATAATATATACAGAACATGACATCTCAATCTCAATGTATTAATTAATATTTATGAGCTCGTTTTAAAGAAATCAGCCTATGACAACCTGCACCATAAAAGCAATAGACAGAGCAGAATGGCGTTCCATGGTAGCCAACCTTCGTTGCGGAGACGGCATTCGATGATAATTTAAAGAAATAAATACAGCCAATGAGAAAATAGGTCTTAACGTGATTTAGATTTGGCATTATATGTGGGCGTGGCTTGTTCAAAATGAAAGATAAAAGCGCAGTGGGTGGGATGTAGATAATGAGCGAGGCTTTTTGATTTGTTGATTTATTAATAGATGCGGTTTTTGTTGCACTTATGGTTCGTCCAGAGGTGTTCAACTTGTTCTGGTTAACGAATTGTCTACAGAGGTTCTATGGACTTTGACAAACATTTGACAAACATTTGACAAACATTTGAGAAACATTTGAGAAACATTTGACAAACATTTGACAAACATTTGAGAAACATTTGACAAACATTTGACAAACATTTGACAAACATTTGACTAACATTTGACAAACATTTGACAAACATTTGACAAACATTTGATAAACATTTGACAATTTTTTGACAAACATTTGACAGACATTTGACAGACATTTGACAAACATTTGACAAACATTTGACAACATTACATTTGACAAACATTTGACAAACATTTGACTAACATTTGACAAACATTTGACAAACATTTGATAAACATTTGACAAACATTTGACAGACATTTGACAAACATTTGACAGACATTTGACAAACATTTGACAAACATTTGACAAACATTTGACAAACATTTGACAAACGTTTGACAGATATTTGACAAACATTTGACAGACATTTGACAAACATTTGATAAACATTTGACAAACATTTGACAGACATTTGACAAACATTTGATAAACATTTGACAAACATTTGACAGACATTTGACAAACATTTGATAAAGATTTGACAAACATTTGACAAACATTTGACAGACATTTGACAGACATTTGACAGACATTTGACAAACATTCGACAAACATTTGACAGATATTTGACAGCTATTTGTCAGACATTTGAGAAACATTTGACAAACATTTGACAAACATTTGACAAACATTTGACAGACATTTGACAAACATTTGACAAACATTTGACAAACATTTGACAGACATTTGACAAACATTTGACAAACATTTGACAAACATTTGACAGACATTTGACAAACATTTGACAAACATTTGACAAACATTTGACAAACATTTGACAAACATTTGACTAACATTTGAGAAACATTTGACAAACATTTGACAAACATTTGACAAACATTTGACTAACATTTGACAAACATTTGACAAACATTTGACAAGTATTTGACAGACATTTGACAAACATTTGACAAACATTTGACAAACATTTGACAAACATTTGACAAACATTTGACAGATATTTGACAGACATTTGACAGACATTTGACAAACATTTGACAAACATTTGACAAACATTTGACAAACATTTGACAGATATTTGACAAACATTTGACAGATATTTGACAGACATTTGACAGACATTTGACAAACATTTGACAAACATTTGACAAACATTTGACAAACATTTGACAAACATTTGACAAACATTTGACAGACATTTGACAGATATTTGACAAAAATTTGACAAACATTTGCAAACGCAGGCACCAGAATGTCCACTGATGGAGATTTGACATCAGAAATCATGACACACGTCGTACTAGTGTCATATTGAAACATGACATCAGAAATCATGACACGCATTGCACTAGGATCAAATGGAGACATTTGAAATCGAATGCAATGGGCCGCTGGCGCAGAACACATTGCAACGTTTTAACAGGATTTTCAATAGGAGTGACAGCTGTCTTCGTGCGAGAGTCTGGAGTCCTACTCTGATTGAGTCCTGATCGCAGACAGAGAGAGAGAGAGACAGACAGAGAGAGAAATGGAGACATAACATCAGAAATCATGACACACATTGCACTAGCATACCAGTGCTAACATATTGATGTGATACCAGTGCTAACATATGGATGTGATACCAGCGCTAACATATGGATGTGATACCAGTGCTAACATACGGATGTGATACCAGTGCTAACATATGGATGTGATACGAGTGCTAACATATGGATGTGATACCAGTGCTAACATATGGATGTGATACCAGTGCTAACATACGGATGTGATACCAGTGCTAACATATGGATGTGATACCAGTGCTAACATATGGATGTGATACCAGTGCTAACATACGGATGTGATACCAGTGCTAACATATGGATGTGATACCAGTGCTAACATATGGATGTGATACCAGTGCTAACATATGGATGTGATACTAGTGCTAACATATGGATGTGTCAATCAATTTTCCCAGTTGTTACAATATATTCCAGCTGTTCCCTTCTCATTACATGGCCAAAAAATGATGATTGTTTCTTCCTAATATTGGAAATTAGCTCTCTTTTTGCTTTGGCCTCTTTCAGAACGTTTTCATTACTCGTCTTAGTTGTCCATGGTATTCTCAACATTCTTCTGTAAAATCACATTTTTAGTCTCTATTTATTTTCTTGTCTGTTGTTCAATTGCCCATGATTCACACCCATATGTTAAGATTGGTACTACATAACATTTAAGAACTCTTTTTCTTGTTGGTATTGTTAAAATTGTATTGCACAGTATCTTCTTTTTATATTTTTTGGGAAAGCTGCTTTTGCCTGAGCTCTTCTGCATCTCACCTCTGTTGTACATCTACCATCTCACCTCTGTTGTACATCTACCATCTCACCTCTGTTGTACATCTACCATCTCACCTCTGTTGTACATCTACCATCTCACCTCTGTTCTACATCTACCATCTCACCTCTGTTGTACATCTACCATCTCACCTTTGTTGTACATCTACCATCTCACCTCTGTTGCACATCTACCATCTCACCTCTGTTGTACATCTACCATCTCACCTCTGTTGTACATCTACCATCTCACTTCTGTTGTACATCTACCATCTCACCTCTGTTGTACATCTACCATCTCACCTCTGTTGTACATCTACCATCTCACCTTTGTTGTACATCTACCATCTCACCTCTGTTGTACATCTACCATCTCACCTCTGTTGTACATCTACCATCTCACCTCTGTTGTACATCTACCATCTCACCTCTGTTGTACATCTACCATCTCACCTCTGTTGTACATCTACCATCTCACCTTTGTTGTACATCTACCATCTCACCTTTGTTGTACATCTACCATCTCACCTCTGTTGTACATCTACCATCTCACTTCTGTTGTACATCTACCATCTCACCTCTGTTGTACATCTACCATCTCACCTCTGTTGTACATCTACCATCTCACCTCTGTTGTACATCTACCATCTCACCTCTGTTGTGCATCTACCATCTCACCTCTGTTGTACATCTACCATCACACCTCTGTTGTACATCTACCATCTCACCTCTGTTGTACATCTACCATCTCACGTTTGTTGTACATCTACCATCTCACCTCTGTTGTGCATCTACCATCTCACCTCTGTTGTACATCTACCATCTCACCTCTGTTGTACATCTACCATCTCACCTCTGTTGTACATCTACCATCTCACCTCTGTTGTACATCTACCATCTCACCTCTGTTGTACATCTACCATCTCACCTCTGTTGTACATCTACCATCTCACCTCTGTTGTACATCTACCATCTCAATTCTGTTGTGCATCTACCATCTCACCTCTGTTGTACATCTACCATCTCACCTCTGTTGTACATCTACCATCTCACCTCTGTTGTACATCTACCATCTCACCTCTGTTGTACATCTACCATCTCACCTCTGTTGTACATCTACCATCTCACCTCTGTTGTACATCTACCATCTCACCTCTGTTGTGCATCTACCATCTCACCTCTGTTGTACATCTACCATCACACCTCTGTTGTACATCTACCATCTTACCTCTGTTGTACATCTACCATCTCACCTCTGTTGTACATCTACCATCTCACCTCTGTTGTACATATACCATCTCACCTCTGTTGTACATCTACCATCTCACCTCTGTTGTACATATACCATCTCACCTTTGTTGTACATCTACCATCTCACCTCTGTTGTACATATACCATCTCACCTCTGTTGTACATCTTCCATCTCACCTCTGTTGTACATACACCATCTCACCTCTGTTGTACATCTACCATCTCACCTCTGTTGTACATATACCATCTTACTCTCTTGTACATCAACCATCTCACCTCTCTTGTACATCTACAATCTCACCTTTGTTGTATATCTACCATCTCACCTCTCTTGTACATCTACCATCTCATCTCTGTTGTACATCTACCATCTCACCTCTGTTGTACATCTACCATTTCACCTTTGTTGTACATCTACCATCTCACCTCTGTTGTACATCTACCATTTCACCTTTGTTGTACATCTACCATCTCACCTCTGTTGTACATCTACCATCTCACCTCTGTTGTACATCTACCATCTCACATCTGCTGTACATCTACCATCCCACCTCTGCTATACATCTACCATCTCACCCATTTTGTACATCTACCATATCACCTATGTTGTACACCTACCATCTCAACTATTTTGTACATCTACAGTATCACCTCTGCTGTACATCTACCATCTCACCTCTGTTGTACATCTACCATCTCACCTCTGTTGTACATCTACCATTTCACCACTGTTGTACATCTACCTTCTCACCTCTGTTGTACATCTACAATATCACCTCTGTTGCAAATCTACAATATCACCTCTATTGTACATCTACAATATCACCTCAGTTGCACATCTACAATATCACATCTGTAGCACATCTACAATATCACCTCTGTTGTACATCTACAATATCACCTCTGTTGTACATCTACAATATCACCTCTGTTGCACATCTACAATATCACCTCTGTTACACATCTACATTATCACCTCTGTTGCACATCTACAATATCACCTCTGTTGTACATCTAGAATATCACCTCTGTTGCACATCTACAATATCACCTCTGTTGCACATCTACAATATCACCTCTGTTGTACATCTACAATATCACCTCTGTTGCACATCTACAATATCACCTCTGTTGCACATCTAGAATATCACCTCTGCTGCACATCTAGAATATCACCTCTGCTGCACATCTACAATATCACCTCTGTTGCACATCTACAATATCACTTCTGTTGTACATCTACAATATCACCTCTGTTGTACATCTACAATATCACCTCTGTTGCACATCTACAATATCACCTCTGTTGCACATCTACAATATCACCTCTCTTGTACATCTACAATATCACCTCTGTTGCACATCTACAATATCACCTCTGTTGCACATCTAGAATATCACCTGTCTTGTACATCTACAATATCACCTCTGTTGTACATCTACAATATCACCTCTGTTGTACATCTACAATATCACCTCTGTTGTACATCTACAATATCACCTCTGTTGTACATCTACAATATCACCTCTGTTGTACATCTACAATATCACCTCTGTTGTACATCTACAATATCACCTCTGTTGTACATCTACAATATCACCTCTGTTGCACATCTACAATATCACCTCTCTTGTACATCTACAATCTCACCTCTGTTGTACATCTACAATCTCACCTCTGTTGTACATCTACCATCTTACTTCTTCTATACTGCTGTGACTATTATTTGTTTGTTAAATATTCTCTCACATTCTTTCTGTGTTAATTGATCGCTCTCTATCATTTCCTTTATGTTTATATATCTCAATAATTCAGCCATTTCCACGTAGTTGCAGTAAAATATATAACAGTAACATATTTCACAGGGTGTTAGGCAAGGTTGTGTGCTGTCAACAGATTTTTAAAATATGTACAGTGAGCTTATTTTTAGATCCATAAGGGGCATGCTTGGAATAACAATTGGAGGTTATAATATAAATAATCTAAGGTATGCTGATGATACAGTCTTAATCGTTAAGAGTGAAAATGAGTTACAAGAAATGTTGGACATTATAGTGAAAGAAAGCAAAGATAAAGGGCTCAGCCTTAATAGTAAAAAGACAGAGGTAATGGTAACAACAAAGAAAAGGAGTTCAACGCAATGCGAAATAAAGACAAGTGAAACAATATTAAAACAGGTAAATGAATTTAAAAATATGGGAACAATGTTAACTTCAGATGGTAGATGTACAACATAGATGAGTGCAGATTGGCTCAGGCAAAAGCAGTGTACCAAAAATGAGGAAGACACTATGCAATCCATTTTTGACAATAGAAACAAGAAAAAAAGTTCTTAAATGTTATGTAGAGATACCCTTAACATATGGATGGAAATCATGGACAATAGGAAAAAAGACAGCAAAATAATTGGGGGCTGTAGAAATGTGGTTTTACAGAAGAATGTTGAGAATACCATGGACAGCTAAGACGAGTAATGAAAATGTTCTGTGAGAGGTCAAAGCAAAAAGAGAGCTAATTTCCAATATTAGAAGGAAACCATCATTATTTTTTGGCCATGTAATGAGAAGAGAACAGCTGGAATATATTGTAACAACTGGGAAAATTGAGGGACGAAGAGATAGAGGGAAGCAAAGAGAGAAGATACCAGACAGCTTAAGAGAATGGCTTGGCAGAAGGTCAACAACAGAAATGATAAATAACTGTCGAGATCGAGAGTTGTGGAGAGACATGATCACCTACACCAGCAGGCATGTTACTTGATGATGAACATGTTTCACTTTTCCTGGATACGACAAGAATAAACAAACAAACAAACGTTTCGTCTAAAGCTACTTCTTCAGTTGACAAACATAAAGGGAGCATAATAGAAATCTTCAATTTATACTGATCGAAAAGTTAAATTACGTCATACAAATGGCTGACAAACCCGGATGTAGCAGACTGTTGTGATCGCAATCTGTGATCAGGTAATAGATCAACCCCTTCCCAAGTAGGTCTTTTAATTGAGATAAACCCATCAGACACGAGAACTGCTGAACACTCGGGATCTATTTCTAGACTGGCAATCGTTTGCTCCTCGGGTTACATTCAGTGCAGATTTCTTGTGGGTGGTCTGTCACGATTCTGCTCAAATTTCTCAGTTCTTGCGTCTTAAGTCAGACCAGTCTTCCGGAAACGTGTTGGAAATTATTAACAAAATAAATAAGATAATTTCTTTCTTTCCTTCTTTCCTTTTTTGCTTATTTGTATCTTTCTTCCTTCCTTCATTGCTTCCATGCATCCTTCCTTCCTTCATTGATTCCTTCCACCTGCGCTCACTCCTTCCTTCCTTGTTTACTTAATTGATTCTTCCTTTATTGCTTCCTTCCGTGCTTCTTTCCTCCCTCTCTCACTCTTTCCTTCCTTGCTTCCTACGTTCCTTCACCTCTCTCCCACTCTTTCCTTCCATCCTTTTTTCATTGCTTCCATCCTTCCTTACTTGCTTTCATCCTTCTTCCTTCCTTACTTCCAGTTGATGCGTTGTATTTTGCAGCATACCTGATATTTGCGCCTTTCGGCCCAACATATCTGACGTCAGCATGTTATTTTTGAGACCCGGGCTGTCTTTCTCTTTTGTTCCCTATTCTATTGGGTAAATCATAAATGTTAATTCATTTCTAGAGGCACCGAGAAGAGGTGGCGTATGGTATGGGTGATTATGGTTAATCGAAGGACCCGGTATCACTACAAACGAATTAAAATCCATAATTGCTCAACCGCCCATGCCAGTGGAATCATCCGAATTAATATCTCATCGCATTGAAGGATCCAAACAAAGAAAGGCAGTTGCAGTCCCCATTTATAGTAGCTGCAGCATACGTCAAAAGACATAAGGAGGCAAAGACGCGCCGCACAGCACGGGAGCTGGAAGTTGTCAGCGACCCACAGCTGATGGCTTGCGCCAGGATCGGTGAACCAGAACCATCCAGACCCTGCTCCACCTCTCCGTAGTGCCTTTAGTAACAGACTAACCTGTCTAGTCTGGCCAAGCGAGTAGAGATCGAAGAGGTAAGAAAACCCGGTACTCAAAAATGTCGTGCTTAAGTCGGATGTGTTGGGCCGAAAAGCGCTAATATCACAGTTATATTTCAAACCACAACACAACGCAGACACGCCCACTTAACGTCCTTTTAATGGCGGATGATGAAGAGGTGTACTACTTTAGTCATCGGGCGAACGCAAGCAAGCAAAAGACATACGATCAAGCGGCACGGAAAGTGAACGCATCTGAACGGTCCTTCATCGTACGCAATCGGAATATCGAAACACGATACGGATGAAACACACAGCTCACGGTGTGCACAGAACACTAAACTCAGTAGCTCCTGCAGCAAGCCGGACTTGGAATATGAGGAAACTACAACAAGGAGCACTTTCTCAGACAGAGCCTCAATTGTTCCTGTCGCATATCCGGGTTATTGACCGTAACTCCAAAGGTCTGGATTGATCCGGGTCACCGACCCTAACGCAAGCCTCTAGCTTGGGGCCAGTGACATCTTCCAGCACTGCGGTCGTGAAGCGTATTTTCCTCCTCTTTTTTCTTTATATAAACCCACTCACCACTCCGCACTATAAATCCACTTCCCACACTCTACCCACTATAAATCCACTTCCCACACTCTACCTACTCTAAGTCCACTCAACACGCCATACTCTAAACCCACGCACCACTCACCACTCTAAACTCATTTCCCACACTATACCCACTCTAAGCCCACTCACCACGCCACAAACTAAACCCACTCACCACTCTAAACCCACTTACCACTCTAAACCCACTCACCACTTCGCACTCTAAACCCACTTCCCACACCTTACCCACTCTAAGCCCACCCACCACGCCACAAACTAAACCCACTCACCACTCTAAACCCACTTACCACTCTAAACCCACTCACCACTTCGCACTCTAAACCCACTTCCCACACCTTACCCACTCTAAAGCCCACCCACCACGCCCCAAACTAAACACACTGACCACTCTAAACCCACTGACCACTCTAAACCCACTCACCACTATAAACCCCCTCACCACTCTCCACACTAAACCCACTCTAAATACACTCAACACTCCCCACTCTAAACTCACTCACCACTCCCTACTATAAACTCACTCACCACTCCCCGCTCTTAATGCATTCACCACTCCCTCCCAACTCGTAACTCACCCTCCACTCCACACTCTAAACTCACTCACCAATCCCCACTATTAATGCACTCACCACTCCCCACTCTAAACACAATCACCACTCCCCACTCTAAACTCCCTCACCACTCCCCACTCTATTCCCAATAACTACTCCCCACTCTATACCCACTCCCCACTCTAAGCTCATTCACAACTCCCACACTAAACGCACTCTGCTCTCTATACCCACTGCCCACACTAAATGCACTACCCACTCTAAACTCACTCCCCACTCTAAACCCTCATTTATCCTAACTTCACATCAACTCCAATCACCCTCACTCTAAATCTACATTGACATTGACTCACTCCTCCACTATAAATCTACAATCACATTGACTCACTCCTCCACTATAAATCTACATTCACATTGACTCACTCTTCCACTATAAATCTACATTCACATTGACTCACTCCTCCACTATAAATCTACATTCACATTGACTCAATTCTCCACTAAAATCTACATTCACATTGACTCACTCCTCCACTATAAATCTACATTCACATTGACTCACTCCTCCACTATAAATCTACATTCACATTGACTCACTCCTCCACTATAAATCTACATTCACATTGACTCACTTCTCCACTAAAATCTACATTCACATTGACTCACTCCTCCACTATAAATCTACATCCACATTGACTCACTCCTCCACTATAAATCTACATTCACATTGACTCACTCCTCCACTAAAATCTACATTCACATTGACTCACTCCTCCACTATAAATCTACATTCACATTGACTCACTCCCCCACTATAAATCTACATTCACATTGACTCACTCCTCCACTATAAATATACATCCACATTGACTCACTCCTCCACTATAAATCTACACCCACAATGACTCACTCCCCCACTATAAATCTACATCCACATTGACTCACTCCCCCACTATAAATATACATCCACATTGACTCACTCCCCCACTATAAATCTACATCCACAATGACTCACTCCCCCACTATAAATATACATCCACATTGACTCACTCCCCCACTATAAATCTACATCCACATTGACTCACTCCCCCACTATAAATCTACATCCACAATGACTCACTCCCCCACTATAAATATACATCCACATTGACTCACTCCTCCACCATAAATCTACATCCACAATGACTCACTCCTCCACTTTAAATCAACACCCACATTGACTCACTCCTCCACTATAAATCTACATCCACAATGACTCACTCCTCCACTATAAATCTACACCCACATTGACTCACTCCTCCACTTTAAATCAACACCCACATTGACTCACTCCTCCACTATAAATCTACATCCACAATGACTCACTCCTCCACTATAAATCTACATCCACATTGACTCACTCCTCCACTATAAATCTACATCCACATTGACTCCTCCACTATAAATCCACTCTCTGTAGATGGCAAAATAAATCAATAAAATAAAATAAATAAATTGAAGATGGCAAAATAAATCAATAAAAGAAAATAAATAAGTTGAAGATAGCAAAATAAATCAATAAAATAAAATAAATGAAGATAGCAAAATAAATCAATAAAATAAATAAACAATTTGAAGATGGCCAAATAAATCAATAAAATAAAATAAACAAGTTGAAGATAGCAAAATAAATTTATAAAATAAAATAAATAAATTGAAGATAGCAAAATAAATCAATAAAATAAAATAAACAAGTTGAAGATAGCAAAATAAATCAATAAAATAAAATAAATAAATTGAAGATAGCAAAATAAATCAATAAAATAAAATAAACAGGTTGAAGATGGCAAAATAAATCAATAAAATAAACAAGTTGAAGATGGCAAAATAAATCAATAAAATAAAATAAATAAGTTGAAGATTGCAAAATAAATCAATAAAATAAAATAAAAAAGTTGAAGAGGGCCAAATAAAACATTAAAAACACTGATTCCTGGTTGGTCTCGAGGCATGACCCTGGCCTCAAGACAGAGAGGTTGTGGGTTCAAATCTCGGCTACACCGGTTGGGATTTTTATTTATGATTTCTCTCTGAGACAACCACCCCTGGTCTCAGCAGCGAGGCGCCTGGCTTGAAACGTCAATTACTCATCGACGGAAAAAATATGAGTACCTCTGAAGTTGGAGGGTTCTGCCTGTGCGGCGAAGGACCCCTGTGCACACAGCTGCCAGGGAAAAAAAAACTGATTAACGCGCAAATTTGTCTTCACAGTCTCTAGGGGCTTAGACAGAGGTAAAAACTGGCGAATGAATAAAAAAATAATAATAAATAAAATCCACTTTTAACCATTTGTCCACTCTATATCCACCACAAATTCCACTTTCCAACTCAATACACCCCCTAAAAACCCACACGTAACTTAACTTCACCACTTATAAATGCAATATTCCACATGGATCTCACACGTAATTTCCCACCTCCAATATGATACTTCTCAAAACGCCAATCCACCACTCTAAATCCACAAAAAAAACTCCACTCCTCCACACGGAAACCCACGCATCAATTCATACCCCCCCCCCCACCTAGACTCCACCACATTACAGCACTCCTCCACCTAGACTCCACCGCATTATTAACTCATCCAGCCATATTCCACCACATAACTCCACTTCTCCACACATTCCCCACAACATTCCTCCACACATCCACCCAGACCCCACTAAATAACTCCACTCCTCTACAAAGACACCACTCCATCACATAACCCCACTTCTTCAAACAAATCCCCACAAACAAATTAACTCCACCACATTACTCCACACCTCCACTCAGACTCCACTACTCCACAAAGACACCACTCCACCACATAACCCCACTTCTTCAAACAAATCCCCACAAACAAATTAACTCCACCACATTACTCCACACCTCCACTCAGACTCCACTACTCCACAAAGACACCACTCCACCACATAACCCCACTTCCTCAAACAAATCCCCAAAACAAATAATTAACTCCACCACATTACTCCACACCTCCACTCAGACTTCACTACTCCGCAAAGACTCCACCACATAACCCCACTTTTTCAAGCAAATTAACTCCCCTACGTATAACTCAACTCCTCCACTCTCAACCCTAAATGAACTATCCTCCATCCACCGAGGACCACACCACGCAACTCCACTCCCCAACCAACAAACAAACATACAAAAAAAGAACACACTCCTATAAGAGAACATGCAGACATCCATCGCTATAAATCCATCAATTGGAAACAAAAGAACAAATCTCCAGGCAGGACGCACAATTTATGACAAAAAAGATCAAAACGGGTAACCATAAACGAGTGCCCATGCAGGGAAAAGATAAAAATTTCCAAGGGAGATGCAGTAGAAGCATGGGCGGCAATTTTACGAGTGACCGTTAGACAATGTATCCCGAACAGTGCATTAGGCGCAAGGGTTTTCAAACTGTTGTGATTTTGGTGTCTGCAGTCGCTCATTATGTGCAATCTTCTGTAATCGTTACAATTGAGGCGTTATATGTTCTGTCTTTCTGTCTTTACTTCTTTCGTTCTTTTCCCCCCTTATTTTTCCTTCCTTCATTCCTTCCTTCCTTCCTACCTTCCTTCCTTCCTTTCTTTCTTTCTTTCTTCCTTCCTCCCTTTTTTCTCTTATTCTTTTTTTCTTTCGTTCGTTCTTTCTTTCATTCTTTGTTTTCTTTTTTCCATTCTTTCATTCTTTGTTTTTTTTTCTTTCACATTTTTTTCTTTTTCTATTTCTTCTTCCTCAGCTTCTTCTTCATGTACTTCATCTTATCCTTCCTTCCCTTCTTTCCTTCCCTTCTTTCCTTCCTTCCTTCCTTCCTTCCTTCCTTCCTTCCTTCCTTCCTTCCTTCCTTCTTCCTTCCTTCCTTCCTTCCTTCCTTCCTTCCTTCCTTCCTTCCTTCCTTCCTTCCTTCATTCCTTCCTTCCTTCCTTCATTCCTTAATTCCTTCCTTCCATCCTTCCTTTCTCCTTCTTTTCTTTCTTTCTTTCTTTCTTTTTTGTCTTCCTTATTCTTCTTCTTCATCTTCTTCACATTCGTCCTCTACTCATTCTTATCTTTTGTTTTCTTCCTCTTCATCTCCTCCTTGGAGACGAAGGCACACCTCACAGCAGCGCAGCTGGAAGTTGTCAGCGACCCACAGCTGATGGCTTGTGCCAGGATCGGTGAACCAGAACCATCCAGACCCTGCTCCACCTCTCCGTGGTGCCTCCAGTAACAGATTAACCTGTCTAGTCTGGCCAAGCGAGTAGGGATCGAAGAGGGAAGACAACCCGGTACTCACAAATGTCGTGCTGAAGTCGGATGTGTTGGGCCGAAAGGCGCAAATATAACAGTTATACTGTAAACCACAACACAACACAGACACGCCCACTTAACGTCCTTTTAAGGGCGGATGATGAAGAGGTGTACTCCTTTAGTCATCGGGCCAACGCACCCAAGCATCTACTATTCACCCACCTCCTCTCTCATCTCCTTCTTCTTCTTCTTCATCTGTATTCTTATCCCTTCTTTTCCCTCGTCTTCTTTCTCTTCATGTCCTCTTTTTCTCCTTTTCTCTCGTCTTCTTTCTCTTCATGTCCTCTTCTTCTCCTTTTCTCTGGTCTTCTTTTTCTCCTTTTCTCTCGTTTTCTTTCTCTTCATGTCCTCTTCTTCTCATTTTCTCTGGTCTTCTTTTTCTCCTTTTCTCTCGTTTTCTTTTTTTCTTCATGTCCTCTTCTTCTCCTTTTCTCTCGTTTTCTTTCTCTTCATGTCCTTCTCTTCTCATTTTATCTGGTCTTCTTTTTCTCGTTTTCTCTCGTTTTCTTTCTCTTCATGCCCTCTTCTTCTCCTTTTCTCTCGTCTTCTTTCTCTTCATGCCCTCTTCTTCTCCTTTTCTCTCGTCTTCTTTCTCTTCATGCCCTCTTCTTCTCCTTTTCTCTCGTCTTCTTTCTCTTCATGCCCTCTTCTTCTCCTTTTCTCTCGTCTTCTTTCTCTTCATGCCCTCTTCTTCTCCTTTTCTCTCGTCTTCTTTCTCTTCATGCCCTCTTCTTCTCCTTTTCTCTCGTCTTCTTTCTCTTCATGGCCTCTTCTTCTCCTTTTCTCTCGTCTTCTTTCTCTTCATGCCCTCTTCTTCTCCCTTTCTCTCGTCTTCTTTCTCTTCATGCCCTCTTCTTCTCCCTTTCTCTCGTCTTCTTTCTCTTCATGTCCTCATCTTCTCCCTTTCTCTCGTCTTCTTTCTCTTCATGTCCTCTTCATGCCCTCTTTTTCTCCTTTTCTCTATTCTTCTTTCTCTTCATGCCCTCTTCTTCTCCTTTTCTCTCGTCTTCTTTCTCTTCATGCCCTCTTCTTCTCCTTTTCTCTCGTCTTCTTTCTCTTCATGCCCTCTTCTTCTCCTTTTCTCTCGTCTTCTTTCTCTTCATGCCCTCTTCTTCTCCTTTTCTCTCGTCTTCTTTCTCTTCATGCCCTCTTCTTCTCCTTTTCTCTCGTCTTCTTTCTCTTCATGCCCTCTTCTTCTCCTTTTCTCTCGTCTTCTTTCTCTTCATGGCCTCTTCTTCTCCTTTTCTCTCGTCTTCTTTCTCTTCATGCCCTCTTCTTCTCCCTTTCTCTCGTCTTCTTTCTCTTCATGTCCTCATCTTCTCCCTTTCTCTCGTCTTCTTTCTCTTCATGTCCTCTTCTTCTCCCTTTCTCTCGTCTTCTTTCTCTTCATGTCCTCTTCTTCTCCTTTTCTCTCGTCTTCTTTCTCTTCATGTCCTCTTCTTCTCCCTTTCTCTCGTCTTCTTTCTCTTCATGTCCTCATCTTCTCCTTTTCTCTCGTCTTCTTTCTCTTCATGTCCTCTTCTTCTCCCTTTCTCTCGTCTTCTTTCTCTTCATGTCCTCTTCTTCTCCCTTTCTCTCGTCTTCTTTCTCTTCATGTCCTCTTCTTCTCCCTTTCTCTCGTCTTCTTTCTCTTCATGCCCTCATCTTCTCCCTTTCTCTCGTCTTCTTTCTCTTCACGTCCTCTTCTTCTCCCTTGCTCTCGTCTTCTTTCTCTTCATGTCCTCTTCTTCTCCCTTTCTCTCGTCTTCTTTCTCTTCATGCCCTCTTCTTCTCCCTTTCTCTCGTCTTCTTTCTCTTCATGCCCTCTTCTTCTCCCTTTCTCTCGTCTTCTTTCTCTTCACGTCCTCTTCTTCTCCCTTTGTCTCGTCTTCTTTCTCTTCATGTCCTCTTCTTCTCCCTTTCTCTCGTCTTCTTTCTCTTCATGTCCTCTTCTTCTCCCTTTCTCTCGTCTTCTTTCTCTTCATGTCCTCTTCTTCTCCTTTTCTCTCGTCTTCTTTCTCTTCACGTCCTCTTTATCTCCCTTTCTCTCGTCTTCTTTCTCTTCATGCCCTCTTCTTCTCCCTTTCTCTTCACGTCCTCTGCTTCTCCCTTCTTTTCTCTCGTCTTCTTTCTCTTCATGTCCTCTTCTTCTCATTTTCTCTCGTCTTCTTTCTCTTCATGCCCTCTTCTTCTCCCTTTCTCTCGTCTTCTTTCTCTTCATGCCCTCATCTTCTCATTTTCTCTCGTCTTCTTTCTCTTCATGCCCTCTTCTTCTCTCGTCTTTTTTCACTTCATGCCCTCTTCTCATTTTCTCTCCGTTTCTTTCTCTTCATTTCTTCTACTTCCTTCATTTTTATTCTTCATTAAACATTAAACTTCATTCACAAAAATAACATGCACAATAAATTGGTGATTCTGACTGATGCACTGTCAGTACTATCAGCTCTAAAAAGTCACAAGAACAATGAACTAGATGACTTGAGAACAACCCTGGACCAACTATGCAATAACTTCCAGAGAGTAGTCATTCAATGGATACCATCACACTGTAATATACACGGGAACGAACGCGCAGACAAATTAGCTAAAGAGGGAGGGAGATTACCACAAGAGAACCATCCGCTCAGTTATGATGAAGCCAAATCCATCCTCAATGGTCTGTTCCATGAAAAATGGAAACGAGAACACCCAAAGCATAACGAGAGTGACGGATACCATCAACTATCAAGGAGGGATCAAGTCATCATACTTCGCCTACGCACTGGCCACAATAGAATGAGAAATCACATGTTCACCAAATTCAAAATAGGTACAGCCAGCCTATGCCACTGTACACTGGACAATATGACTACAAATCATGTTCTACAGGATTGCCCCCAGTACACAGACCTGAGAAGAGCAATGTGGTCCACACCCACCTCCCTGGAAGAGAAACTCTATGGGGCAATCGATTCGCTTAAACAGACAGCTGACTTCATGAGAGAGTCTGGAATCCTACTCTGATTGAGTCTTGATCGCTGAGAGAGAGAGAGAGAGAGAGAGAGAGAGAGAGAGAGAGAGAATCAATTTTTAACAAAAGAAACAAGATAAAGAGTTCCTCAATGTTATGTACAGCCAGTCTTAACATATGGATGTGAATCATGGACAATAGGAAAACAGACAAGAAAATCACTGGAGTTTGTAGAAATGTGGTTTTACAGAAGAATGTTGAGAATACCATTGACAGCTAAGAAGAGTAATGAAAACGTTCTGAAAGAGGCCAAAGTAAAAAGAGAGCTAATTTCCAATATTAGGAAGAAACAATCATCATTTTTGGTCATGTAATGAGAAGAGAACAGCTGGAATATATTGTAACACCTGGGAAAATTGAGGGACGAAGAGATAGAGGGAAACAAAGAGAAAAGATACCAGACAGCTTAAGAGAATGGCTTGGCAGAAGGTCAACAACAGAAATGATAAATAGCTGTCGAGATCGAAAGTTGTGGAGAGACATGATCACCTACGCCAGCAGGCTTGGTACTTGATGATGATAATGATGATGAAAAGCTTTATATAATTGATAGACGACACAAATTTGAACGACGTTTCGGCTCAATAAGACTTCAGCAGGAGCAAACAAACAAAACAGAGGTATGTAAGTGAATGAAACTAATCCTACATAGCTAACTAGTAATGGAACAACCAAAACAAAATAATCGAAAATGGTTTAAGAAACGAAAAAGGTCCGTGACCTGCATCACATTTAGCTTTACCGCAGCTTCGCATTTTTACGCATTCATTTTCATTTATTCGCATTGACCCATATAGGTGCTCAGATCCTCTCCTCAGCAAGTCCCGTCCAGCGACTGACGACTCCAGTTCTGTGTTGGTTGATACGTCTTCTTACACGGCCACTAAGTTTCTCGTTTCTGGCTGTGCCCATCTTAACTCCCATCTCTTGCATCCGAAGGAGTGACGTGGACTCATGGTTGTCGAAGTCCTGTGCCCTTCCCACATCTCGGAGGGCATTGATGGTGTACGCCCGATTCATGGGTTGACCGTTTTCAACGACAGCACAGCTAGCCAACCTGTCCGCTCTCTCATTCACCGAAATCCCGCAAGGAGTTAACATACTTCTTTCCTTCCTCATTTGCCTTTCAGCGTCGAGGGGAGATATAATTTGCGGTCTTTTGCTCTTCTGTTTGCCTCTGCTGCTGTTATGTTTCCTAGTGTTTCTAATATTCTGTCGACCAATCTTTTTCGTAGTCGACCCTTGGGTCTGGTCTTCTCGCAACGTTTCTTGAAGGCTCTTTGTGTTTTGATCTTTCTGCCTTGTTACGTGGCCGAAACCATTTTATTTCTTGTTACTTTATATATTCTATGGCGGGGGCTATTCATATTTTTTTCTCAGTTCTTCATTTGGATCTTGTCTTTCAGGATCTTTTATGGTAATATTTAATATGGTATTCATCATCATCATGTGCCGTACCGGTTGGCGTTGGCGATCATGTCCCTCCACAATCTTCTATCTACAGTGCATCGTATCAGTTCTGTTGTTGACTGTTTTCCATGCCATGACACCAAGCTATCCAGTATTTTCTCTCTTTGTCGTCCGCGATTTCTCTTTCCTTTTATTTTGCCAGTTGTAACCAAGTATTCCAACATTCCTCTTCTCATGATGTGCCCGAAAAATGTTGATTGTTTCTTTACAGATCCACGTCACTTCTTCGGTTGATGGAAATGGGAGTTAAGATGAGCACAGCCAGAAATGAGAAACTTAGTAGCCGTGTAAGAAGACTTAACCAACATAGAACTGGAGTCGCCAGTCGCTGGACACTGCGGGAATTGCTGAGGAGGGGATCTGAGCACCTATGGACATGTTCGGAGTGCAATGATGATGACCCGCAAATAACTCAATAACTCAATAACTTTCTGATGTTTTTTAGGAGCTCCCTTTTTGTGTTGGCCTCTTTGAGAACTTCCTCATTGGTCTTTTTAGCTGTCCAGGAACTTTCAACATTCTTCTGAGAAATCCCATCTCTGTGGCCTCTAATCGTCTTTTCAATGTTTGTCTATTGTCCATGATTGGCTTCCATAGGTGGTATTCCAATATGGTATTTGTGCACAAATATCGCATTGACCTTCGGTACATTAATTTTGGGGCAAACTGGTCAGAATTACGCCAATGCCGTTTATTTTTCTTTCACAGAAAGTAAAATGCGCTTCCCATTTAAGGCTGGGTGAACCAGGAAGCCGTCGACCAGGACCTCTTATCCTTAGTAATCCTGTTCACTAACTACTGAACTATCACATCTCCCATGTTCAGGGCAGGGTTTTTGTTATTTTGCTATTAGGTAATCGTCTCTGCACACAGGAAGCTCCGATATCGAGAATATTGAGTAAAACAGAGAACACTGACCCCACGTGCACGAAGTCCGTAACACATTCTGGGATCAGCGGTTAGGGTTCGTTTCTGATGACAACCTTGCAGGGACGGCAGCCTAATTATTTCCTACTACTTTCCTTGGAGACGAAGGCGCACCTCACAGCAGCGCAGCTGGAAGTTGTCAGCGACCCACAGCTGATGGCTTGCGCCAGGATCGGTGAACCAGAACCATCCAGACCCTGCTCCACCTCTCCACAATGCCTCCAGTAACAGACTAGCCTGTCTAATCTGGCCAGGTGAGTAGCGAACTAAGAGGGAAGACAACCCGGTACTCAAAAATGTCATGCTGAAGTCGGATGTGTTGGGCCGAAAGGCGCAAATATCACAGTTTTAATGTAAGCCACAACACAACGCAGACACGCCCACTTAACGCCCTTTTAAGGGCGGATGACGAAGAGGTGTACTCCTTTAGTTATCGGGCGAACGCAATCAAGCAAGTCAGCAACTAACAAAGGTTCTTTAACGTGCGCGAGTTCACACGGGACCTTCTGTTTATTGCCGTTATCCGCGAGGGTCCGACATCGGATCTCACTACCCAAAATGTGACCACTGTGGGAGTCAGTGTTCGTGCTGAAGACGGATGTGTTGGGCCGAAAGGCGCAAATGTAACAGTTATACTGCAAACCAGATACAACGCAGACACGTCCACTATGTCATTGTAAGGGCGGATGATGAAGAGGAATATTCTAGTCTACTACGATACTCTAGAATACTTTAGTCATCGGGCGAACGCAACCAACCAACCAACCAACCTACTAACCAACCAACTACCCAACCAACTAACCAAACAATCAACCAACTACCCAACCAACCAACCAACTAACCCACCAACCAACCAACCCACCAACCAACCAACCCACCAACCAACCACCAACCAACCCATCAACCAACCAACCAACCCACCAACTAACCAACCAACCAACTAACCAACACTCCAACCAAGCAACCAACCAACCAAACAACCAACCCCCAATCAACCCACCAACCAACCAACCAACCAAACAACCAACCCACCAACCAACCCTCTAACCAACCAACCCACCAACCAACCAACCAACCAACTAACCAACACTCCAACCAAGCAACCAACCAACCAAACAACCAACCCACCCAACCCACTAACCAACCCACCAACCAACCAACCCACCAAGCAACCAGCCCACCAACCCACCAACCAACCCACCAACCAACCCACCAACCAAATAAACCAACCAACAACCCACCCACCAACCAACCCACCAACCCCCAACCCCCCCACCCACCCACCAACCCACCAACCCACCAAGCAACCAACCAACCAACCAACCCACCAACCAACCAAAAAACCAACCCACCAACCAACCAACCAACCAACCCACCAACCAAACAACCAAACAACTAACCAACACTCCAAACAACCCACCAAGCAACCAACCCACCAACCCACCAACCAACCCACCAACCCACCCACCAACCAACCAACCCACCAACCAAATAAACCAACCAACCAACCAACCAACCCACCAACCAACCCACCAACCAACCCACCCCCCCACCAACCCCCACCAACCCACCAACCCACCAACCCACCACCCACCAACCAACCCACCAACCAACCAACCCAACAACCAACCCACCAACGCACCCCCCCCCACCAAACAACCAACCGCCCAACCCACCATCCAACCAACCCACCAACCAACCAATCCACTAACCCCCCAACCCACCAACCAACCAACCCACCAACCCACCACCAAACCACCAACCAACCAACCCACCCCCCCACCCACCAAACAACCCACCAACCCACCCACCAACCCACCAACCCACCAACCAACCACCCACCAACCCCCCAACCCACCAACCACCAACCAACCAACCTACCAACCCAACCCACCAACCAATCAACCAACCCACTAACCACCAACCAACCAAGCCACCAACCAACCCACCAACCAACCAACCCACCAACCAACCCACCAACCAACCCACCAACCAACCCACCAACCAACCAACCCACCAACCCACCAACCAACCAACCCACCAACCAACCCACCCACCAACCAACCCACCAACCCACCAACCAACCCACCAACCCACCACCCCACCAACCAACCCACAACCAACCCACCAACCAACCCAACAACCAACCAACCCACCAACCAACCAAACCAACAACCGCCCAACCCACCAACCCACCAACCAAACCATACAACCAACCCACCCACCAACCCACCCACCAACCAACCCACCAACCAACCAACCAACCAACCCACCAACCACCCACTAACAAACCAACCAACCAACCAACCCACCAACCAACCCACTAATCAACCAACCCACCAACCAACCCACCAACCCACCAACTAACCCACCAACCAACCAACCCAGCAACCAACCCACCAACCAACCAACCCACCAACCAACCCACCAACCAACCCATCAACCAACCCACCAACCAACCAACCCACCCACCAACCAACCACCACCAACCAACCCACCAACCAACCAACCAACCCACCAACTAATCAACCCACCAACCAACCAACCCACCAACCAACCCACCAACCAACCTACCAACCAACCCACCAACCAACCAACCCACCAACCAACCCACCAACCAACCAACCAACCCACCAACCAACCCACCAACCAACCAACCCACCAACCAACCCACCAACCAACCAACCCACCAACCAACCCACCAACCAACCAACCCACCAACCAACCCACCAACCAACCCACCAACCAACCCACCAACCAACCAACCCACCAACCAACCCACCAACCAACCAAACCACCAACCAACCAACCAACTTCCCAAAAGATCAAAGAAAGAGTAACCTTATAAAGAAACAACAGATTAAATGTCTACTATTGAAAAAGAAGTCTGTGACAGCGTATTGAACCCACAACCTTTGTGTCTGGAGGCCGAGATCATACCTCTACACCCTCAATAGGATCGATAGGACGTCGTTATTTCTGCAAAAATACTATTTTGTTGCCGGCCAAATGGAACAGGAAAAATCCTTAAGATATCTTGGATAGTGAAAAAGAGCAATGAAGATATATTAAATGATTGGTTCGTTGGTTCTTTGGTTATGGAAGGCCCCGGTATCACTGCAAACGAATTAAAATCCATAATTGCTCAACCGCCAGTGCCAGCAGAATCATCCGAATTAATATCTCATCTCCCAAACAAAGAAAGGTAACTGTAGTCCCCATCGTAGCAGTCTCAGCACACGCCAAAAGACATAAGGTGAAACCGCCCAGAAAGTGAACACAGCCGACTGTTCTCTGTCATACGATATCATCATTCATCGTAAACAATTGGAATATCG
>JAVIAB010000105.1:4954059-5051559 GCA_032433765.1 Megaustenia siamemsis
CTTCCTCCTTTTCTTTTCTTCTTCCTCCTTTTCTTCTACTTTTTCCATTTCTTCTTCTTCTTCCTTTTCTTCCTCATCCTCCTTTTTCTTCTACTTCCTCCTTTTCTTCATATTTTTCCTTTTCCTCTTCTTCCTCCTTTTCTTCATTTTTCCTTTTCCTCTTCTTCCTCCTTTTCTTCTACTTCCTCCTTTTCTTCTTCTTAGGTTTTCTTCTTCTTCCTCCTTGCTTCTTATTTTTCCTTTTCCTCTTCTTCCTCCTTTTCTTCTACTTCCTCCTTTTCTTCTTCTTAGTTTTCTTCTTCTTCCTCCTTGCTTCTTATTTTTCCTTTTCCTCTTCTTCCTCCTTTTCTTCTACTTCCTCCTTTTCTTCTTCTTAGTTTTCTTCTTCTTCCTCCTTGCTTCTTATTTTTCCTTTTCCTCTTCTTCCTCCTTTTCTTCTACTTCCTCCTTTTCTTCTACTTCCTCCTTTTCTTCTACTTCCTCCTTTTCCTCTTCTTCCTCGTTTTCTTCTTCTTTTTTCTTTTCTTCCTCTTTTTTCTTTTCTTCCTCTTTTTTCTTTTCTTCTACTTCCTCCTTTTCTTCTACTTCCTCCTTTTCTTCTACTTCCTCCTTTTCTACATCCTAAAACCCGGTGGGTCATTGAGGAACCACCGACAGACGTCGTCAACCTGGGAGTCATTTTTAGGAGCTCCCTTTTTGTGTTGGCCTCTTTGAGAATTTTCTTGTTGATCTTTTTAGCTGTCCAGGGAACTTTCAACATTCTTCTGAGAAATCCCATCTCTGTGGCCTCTAATCGTCTTTTCATTTGTTTGTCTACTGTCCATGATTCGCTTATATAGGTCAGAATTGGTTCTATATAGCACCGATGAACTCTCTTTCTCACTTCTATTGACACAGATTTGTTACATAAGATATTTTTTTATTTTCTGAAATGCTATTTTGGCCTGAGCTATTCTACTTTTTATTTCTGTGGTACATCTTCCATCTGATGTTATTATTGTGCCCAAGTATTTGACGCTCTCCACTTGTTTCAGATTTGTCCTGTTTATTTTTATGCTGCATGATGGTGATGATTGTTTCTTCGATATAACCATTACTTCTGTTTTCTTACTATTCAGACTGAGATGTTTCTTGATGTTTTGACACCTAAAAAATTTAAATACCACTCTTGATAATTGTTAATTTGTATATATAATTCAGACTTGTTTAATATTTATAGTGAGATTATTTTAAGATCCATAAGGGGCATGCCTGGAATAACAATCGGAGGTCGTAATATACGTAATCTAAGGTATGCTGAGGATACAGTCGTAATCGATAAGAGAGAAAAGGAGAAGGAGAAGAAGAAGTAGAAGAGGAAGAAGATGACGAAAAAAGAGGAAAAAAAGAGGAAGAAGTAAAAAATAAGAAAAAGAGGAAGAAGATGAAGGAGAAGGAGAAGTAGAAGAGGAAGAAGGTGAAGAAGAAGGAGAGAAAGAAAGATGATGACGATGATGATGAAGAGGAAGGAGATGAAGAATGAGAAAAAGCAGAAGAACAGGAATAAGATGAGAAGAAGAAGAAGGTGTAAAAGAAGAATAAGGAGAAAAGAAGAACAAGATGAAGGAGAAGAAGAAGAGGAAGAGGAAGAAGAAGAGGAAGGAGAAAAGAAGAGGAAGAAGATGAAGTAGAAGAGGGAGAAAAGAAGAGGAAGAAGGAGAAGGAGAAAAAGAAGTAGAAGAGGAAGGAGAAGAAGAAGATGATGAAGATGAAGGCGAGTAAGGAGGCGACGAAGAAGAAGAAGAAGAACAGGAGGAAGAAGGAGAAAAGAAGAAATGACGAGAAAAAAACAAAAATAATAAACAAAAAAAAAGGATTAAAAAATACCTAAAGGAAGGGTTTAAAATGGACGAATTTTTAAAAATAAAAGTTATGAACCAAAAGATGTTTGGAGTAACTCTTAAAACAGACAAAATCTGAGACAGACAAACACGCAAACAGAAAACAAGCAATCAAAAACAGACACAAACTTGGTCCACACGCCGAACAAACAGGCGCTACATTAAAACAAGAAATATACTCCAACTCTAGTAATCTCCCTTGTGGGGTATTTTTGAACATAATTTTGCTCAAACTGCAAAAAGTGTGGCACCATCATACTGGAAACATCAGAGGCTACAAGAAAACATCAAAGGTAATTCAACAAAAAACCCAGACCGTTAATTTTGCAATTCGCATTGCATGCGTAAAACCAGACAAAGAATTTTGAAGAAAACGTAGGAATTATTTTATTTCTTTCAATTTGTCTTAATAGAATCGACGGGGAACTAGTTCTATGGAGTATATTGAATGTTGATGTGCTGTTGTTTTTTTTTAAGCGATTCCTCGCTATATAGCAGTGGGTGTGTTGTGTTGTTTCATCTTCTGTAGCGTTCAAGTTTTGTGATCATGCGACCTTGATTCTTTGTCTAGTTTTGCGATGAAGAGGTAAAGACAACATCATGACACAAGATGGTCGCATGGTCGGTACTTGTATATGTGGGGGTAGGAACAACATCATGACACAAGATGAGCTGGTCGCATGGTCGGTACTTGTATATGGAGGGGTAGGAACAACATCATGACACAAGATGGTCTGTACTTGTATATGGAGGGGTAGGAACAACATCATGACACAAGATGGTTGCATGGTCAGTACTTGTATATGGAGGGGTAGGAACAACATCATGACACAAGATGGTCGCATGGTCGGTACTTGTATATGGAGGGGTAGGAACAACATCATGACACAAGATGGTCGCATGGTCAGTACTTGTATATGGAGGGGTAGGAACAACATCATGACACAAGATGGTCGCATGGTCGGTACTTGTATATGGAGGGGTAGGAACAACATCATGACACAAGATGGTCGCATGGTGGGTACTTGTATATGGAGGGGTAGGAACAACATCATGACACAAGATGAGCTGGTCGCATGGTGGGTACTTGTATATGGAGGGGTAGGAACAACATCATGACACAAGATGGTCGCATGGTGGGTACTTGTATATGTAGGGGTAGGAACAACATCATGAAACAAGATGGTCGCATGGTCGGTACTTGTATATGAAGGGGTAGGAACAACATCATGAAACAAGATGGTCGCATGGTCGGTACTTGTATATGGAGGGGTAGGAACAACATCATGACACAAGATGGTCGCATGGTGGGTACTTGTATATGAAGGGGTAGGAACAACATCATGACACAAGATGGTCGCATGGTGGGTACTTGTATATGTAGGGGTAGGAACAACATCATGAAACAAGATGGTCGCATGGTCGGTACTTGTATATGGAGGGGTAGGAACATCATGACACAAGGTGGTCGGTACTTGTATATGGAGGGGTAGGAACAACATCATGACACAAGATGGTCGCATGGTCGGTACTTGTATATGAAGGGGTAAGAACAACATCATGTCACAATATGGTCGCATGGTCGGTACTTGTATATGGAGGGGTAGGAACAACATCATGACACAAGACGGGCTGGTCACATACTCGGTACTTGTATATGCGTGTGTGTCCAGATGTCCCCTAAACCTGCGCCGCGGCTGACACACTCCGTAATCGGCAGCTTAGATCTTGGCTTGACGTAGCAATGTCCCTTGTCGCACGGCGGTTGCCATCCCGGACTGTCGGATCACCCTGCCGGTGGTATCTGTCTGCGTGTTCTCCATAATCCTTTTTTTTTTTTTTTGTTGTGTCGCTGTTTTCCGACAAAGTTGCGATATCTTTGCATTTCGACCCTGCAATCCGTTTGCGACATGGTCAACAAATTTTGTCTATGTATAAGTTATTTTTAGCCTCCTCTTTTCTTGTTTTCAACCACCGAGGGTATTTTAACGTGCGGAGAGTGCACTCGGGATTTTTTCCCTTTTTTTCCCCACCGTTATCTCGGAGGTTTAATTACTTTATTTTTATTTTTTTTTTACCAAAGACATGAAGAATCCACGGTTTTGAAGATTAAAAATTCCTAACGTCTGTTTCGGAGCTCGAACAGAAGATCTTGCTCCCAGAACTCGAACTCCTACCCCCTAAACCATCCAGATCCGCGCACTTGAAATGAAAGGATGTTTTCATTTTTTATGTTGATCCAGTGTTGGGAGTTGTCAGAGAATCATAGCTGATTGTTTGCGCTAGGATCGGTGAACCGGAACCATCTGACTCCAACTCCACTCCTTCGTTGTGCCTCTAGAGACAAACTAACAAGTCAAGTCTGGGCTAGAGAGTAAGGATTTAAGAGGGATGGCAAACTGTATTCACAAACCCTGTACAGAAGTCGGATGTGTTGGGCCGAAAGGCGCAATTAAATAACAACACAACACATTTAAGCCTACTTAACGTTCTTCTAAGGACGGACTACAAAATAGGGTAATAATTTCCTTCTTTAGTCATCGGGTCATGTGGTTTTACAGAAGAATGTTGAGAGTACCAGCTGGACAGCTAAGAAGAATAATGAAGATGTTCTGAGAGAGGTCAAAGCAAAAAGAGAGCTAATTTCCAATATTAGAAAGAAACAATCATCATTTTTTGGCCATGTAATGAGAAGAGAACAGCTGGAATATATTGTAACAACTGGGAAAATTGAGGGATGAAGAGATAGAGGGAAGCAAAGAGAAAAGATACCAGACAGCTTAAGAGAATGGCTTGGCAGAAGGTCAACAACAGAAATGATAAATAACTGCCGAGATCGAAAGTTGTGGAGAGACATGATCACCTACGCCAGTACTTGATGATGATGATGATGATGATGATGATGATGATGATGATGATGATGATGATGATGATGATGATGATGATGATGTCATCGGGTGAACGACAGAAACAAAGCAATAAAGAAAAACAACTAGAAATGTAAAAAAAACCTAAAGAAAACAAGATAGTCAGAAAAAAAAAGAAATAAGGAATGAGAGAATAAAAACGAATGAGAAAAAGAACAGAAAGAAAGCTGGAAAGAAAAAAAAGGAACGAAAGAAAGAAACAGCAGAAAGCCAGAAAAATAAACAGAAAGAAAGAAAGCTAGAAAGAATTAAAGAAAGAAGAATAAATGAATGGATGAATGAATGAAAGAAACAAAGAAACAAAGAAAGAAAAAAGAAACACAGAAAGAAAGAAAATTCAATGTACGGTTAGTGACATGTACGATCTGAAAGAAAATAAATATTGTAATAATTTGAAGCTACAGAAATGTTCAGCGGAAGAATGTTTAGAATACCACAAACTACAAGTAGTTTGACCATGGACACTATGTCGTTTACAAAAGCGATAGAGTGGCTTAAGACACAAACTTATAGCCATGTGTGTTTCCTCAGAGAAGAAATGAGTATGATAAAAATCGCGACTGTTTGTACACGATGGTGGTGGTTAGAGTCTCCGGTGTGGCCCAGTCTGGTAAAAGTATGTTTCATTTCGTGCCAGGGCACGCAGGTGTGAGAGGTAATAAACGCGATGACAGACTTGCCCTTTTAGTTGATGTTGAGTTATGGTTATGGAAGGCCCCGGTATCACTGCAAACGAATTAAAATCCATAATTGCTCAACCGCCCGTGCCAGTGGAATCATCCGAATTACTATCTCATCTGCCAAACAAAGAAAGATAGCTGTAGACCCCATAATAGCAGTCTCAGCACACGCCAAAAGACATAAGGCGAAACCGCACAGAAAGTGAACACATCCAACTGTCCCCTGTCATACGATATCATCATCCATCGTAAACAATTGGAAAATCGAAACATGATCAAAACGGATGAGACACACAGCTCACGGTGTGCACTGAGCACTTAACTCAGTAGCTCCTACAACAAGCCGGACTTGGAATATGAGGAAACTGCAACAAGGAACACTTTTCAGACATAGCCTTCAATTGTTCCTGCCACCTATCCACCATATTGACCGGAAGTTCACGTCATCCCTACAAGTCCATTTATTTCAGTGAAGGGGACAGACGATGTGCCCTACCGATCTTTCCGTAGTGTTAGGGCGGAAGTTGAATGTTGAGAGCGGAAGGTCAATGGACCGCTGGAACATTCGGAATACCCCAAGGGTGCTGGACGAAAAAACAACTCCAAAACTGACTCTGAGTCTGTAGCCAGGAACAAACTCTACGAATCTTGTAATAGATCGGTCTTCTGTGTGTGGGCTTAGTTCAGTGTCCATGTTCGACAGCGTTAACATAAGGTTGGTATGAAAATGATATTTATCATTTGTTTCTTAGCCGTTAATGAGATGTGTAGGTAAGTTACTTAAAGAAGGCCGGTGTTTTATTTTCTTCTTCTTCTACCTTTCAGCTCCCTGTGGAGCATAGGTCTCCAACAAACACTTTCAGCTCCCTGTGGAGCATAGGTCTCCAACAAACACTTTCAGCTCCCTGTGGAGCATAGGTCTTCAACAAACACTTTCAGCTCCCTGTGGAGCATAGGTCTTCAACAAACACTTTCAGCTCCCTGTGGAGCATAGGTCTTCAACACTTTCAGCTCCCTGTGGAGCATAGGTCTTCAACAAACACTTTCAGCTCCCTGTGGAGCATAGGTCTTCAACAAACACTTTCAGCTCCCTGTGGAGCATAGGTCTTCAACAAACACTTTCAGCTCCCTGTGGAGCATAGGTCTTCAACAAACACTTTCAGCTCCCTGTGGAGCATAGGTCTTCAACAAACACTTTCAGCTCCCTGTGGAGCATAGGTTTTCAACAAACACTTTCAGCTCCCTGTGGAGCATAGGTCTTCAACAAACACTTTCAGCTCCCTGTGGAGCATAGGTCTTCAACAAACACTTTCAGCTCCCTGTGGAGCATAGGTCTTCAACAAACACTTTCAGCTCCCTGTGGAGCATAGGTCTTCAACACTTTCAGCTCCCTGTGGAGCATAGGTCTTCAACAAACACTTTCAGCTCCCTGTGGAGCATAGGTCTTCAACAAACACTTTCAGCTCCCTGTGGAGCATAGGTCTTCAACGAACACTTTCATCTCCCTGTGGAGCATAGGTCTTCAACAAACACTTTCAGCTCCCTGTGGAGCATAGGTCTTCAACAAACACTTTCAGCTCCCTGTGGAGCATAGGTCTTCAACAAACACTTTCAGCTCCCTGTGGAGCATAGGTTTTCAACAAACACTTTCAGCTCCCTGTGGAGCATAGGTCTTCAACAAACACTTTCAATTCCCTGTGGAGCATAGGTCTTCAACAGTTTCAATTCCCTGTGGAGCATAGGTCTTCAACAGTTTCAATTCCCTGTGGAGCATAGGTCTTCAACACTTTCAGCTCCCTGTGGAGCATAGGTCTTCAATAGTTTCAATTCCCTGTGGAGCATAGGTCTTCAACACTTTCAGCTCCCTGTGGAGCATAGGTCTTCAACAAACACTTTCAGCTCCCCGTGGAGCATAGGTCTTCAACAAACACTTTCAGCTCCCCGTGGAGCATAGGTCTTCAACAAACACTTTCAGCTCCCTGTGGAGCATAGGTCTTCAACAAACACTTTCAGCTCTCTGTGGAGCAAGACTCTTCAATAAACACTTTCCAAGCCGTTCTGCTTCTTGCCATTCTTTTAAGATCGTTCCATGTCTTTACCATCATCTTGGGGGCCTCGGTAGCCTAGTTGGGAAAACTCCCCGACTGGACTACCGACGTTCAGACAACCCGTGTTCGATTCCCGCTGGGAGCAGTGTGAGTTGTACTCGTGGTTGGAAAAAAAAAATATACCCACGGTCGACCCAGCCGTGGCAGAAATGGGTACCAGGGTATTTCTCTGGGACGGTGAGAATGTCGCCTCGCATCTGAATTTCGATGCTTGAGGCGACACTATCCAGAAATCTCCGAACATTTCTGGATAGGCGGCCGAGCACATATGGGTGGAAACTCGCGTGCTCAGACACGGGTTTAAGTCTCGTACTTTACCTTTACCTTCCCCATCATCTTCATCTCTGCTTCTATCTGTCTTCTCCAAGAATTCCTTGATCTTCCTCTTTGTATTTTCCCCTGGGGATTCCAAAAAAGGGCCTGTTGTGTAATACTCTCAGTTAGCTTCCGCAGTGTGTGTGTCCTATCCAGCGCCATCGTCTTCGCTGTATCTCTTTAACCACTGTTATTTGATCGGTACATTTCCATAATTCTATGTTAGTGATTTTGTCCTGCCATTTCCATCCTTTCACTCTGCGTAAGCATCCGTTAATGAAAGTCTCTATCTTCGTAGTTGTCAATTTTGTTGTTCTCCATGTTTCACAGCCATATAATAGGATTGACTTAACATTGGAGTTGAACATTTGTATTTAACCTAATTAGGCGTTTTACATGGTTATGATCTACCTGCCTTCCTGGCGAGGCACGACACATTCAACCTGAGACTGTATTCTAGGTTATATTAGAAGTTTTTGCGATTAAAAAAGAAAAAGCCAAAATTTACAAATTCAAAATGGAAAACTGAACTTTCAAACTTTCCTATATGCATCATCATCATCATGGGCTATACATGCTGGCGTAGTCGATCATGTCCTTTCACAATCTTCTATCCACAGTACATCGTAATGTAGTTACATTTGTTTACATATCCTTATATATATTTTTTGTGTTTGTTGTTTGTTGTTCCAGCTGAAGGCCTACTTGGCCGAAACGTCGACTTTTGTTTTGTCCATTATACCACGTAAAGCTGTCACCATACCACTTGTTTCTTCTTTTTTTTAGTATTGCTATTATCACCAGCTTTACTGCAGGTTCGTATCTCTACGCATCTTGATGTCTTTACTTCTACATTGTATCAGTTAGTCGTTGATTGTTTTCCATGCCATGACACCAAGATATCTAGTATCATCTCTCTTTGTCGTCCGTGATCTCTCTATCCTTTTATCTTGCCAGCTGTAACCAAGTATTATGAATCCTCACCAATCACCATCAAGGGCGTTCTTCTCGAGAATGCATGGAAAAAGACCAAGAGGAAGACCCAGAAGAAGATGGATAGATGCTGTGACAGTGACATGTAACAACAAAGGAAAATCACTAATTCAGACAGTTCGAGCAGCTCAAAAACGACAAATGATATAAACCACGACACCTTTTAGGTATCAGTGAGAAAGAGAAAAGAGGAAAACCCAAGTATTGCAACTTTCATTTCAGAGGAAGAGGTATGTTTACAGCACTCGGAAAAAATGACAAATAATCAACAACAGAAAAAAATATGGACCAAAGCAGGATCGAACCCGTACACAGTGGCACAGCGCCTTGCCACGAAAAGCCAAACGCTAGGGAACACTGCCACTTAGCTACAAATGTCGATTGTTTTCCCATTCTGATGCTTAGCTGTCAACTCTCAACATTCTTCTGAGAAATCTTATCTATGTGGCCTCTAATCGTTTTTTCATTTGTTTGTTCACTGTCCACGATTCGTTTCCTTAGATCAGAATTGGCTCTAAATAGAAGCAATGAACTCTCTTTGACACTTCTATTAACACTGACCTGTTACACGTCATGTTTTTCATTCCTTACAGGTTGTTCCACTATTTGAAGTGTTTTTTTACTTTTAAATTCAATCGCCCGAAGTGTTTTCACACCTGTACGGAGGACAGCTACCACAACACCCTTTGCTTGACTCTCTCACCTGCAAACAAACCCCTCGCGGCCAGGGGACAGTACCAAGATTTCACCGGAAGGAGAAGACCACACATACAAATAGACATTAAACTTCTCCCGCGCGGTTATAAACTTTATCTCCTCCATTTATCTTCCGAATTCGGGCGGAAGGCTGTGACCCTCCGCCACCTTTTCAGTGACCATTAGTGGAGTCCGACGCGATCGGGACGCCGGCGATTGATTCGATCAAAACGATCAAAGAACTACCTTTGCCGCGTTCTCTCGACTCGCAATTTCCTGATAAACCCAACTTCACCTGCGGTGGATAGATTCTGTGTCCACTGGTCACTTTAGATGTCCCCTGTTTAAAATGTCCCTGGATTAACTTGAATCTGCGAATTGTACCCTGTGATAAAGGAATGATGAAACTAGAAAAATCTCACAAAATACATCAGGGGAAATATTCAGAAATTGTGAACAATCACTAGACTGATACTTTTGTGCTCATTGTAGAATCACATGGTTACCGAAAAGCTAGTTCCGTCCGAATTCAATATGAACAACAGCAGGCTACACAGACCACTTCGAAGTTAGATCAGGTGTAAGACAGGGGTGCGTACTATCCCCCTACTATTTATTACATACATGGACCATATATGCAAGCTAGCCAACCCATCAGAGACAGAGGAGATCAACGAGCTTCTATTTGCAAACGATCAGGCACTAAAACATGAAACAATAGAAGACCTACAAGATCACTTAAACAAACTCAACATCTCAGGCACAAAATACAACATGAAAATCAACATCAACAAAACAAAAGTCATGAACGCCGCCAAAAATAAACAGAACATCAACCTAACTATAGAAGGCAGACAACTAAAACAAGTAGAGGAATTCAAATACCTAGGAAGTCCAACGACAAACGATAATTCTCAAACAGCAGAGATAGAATCAAGATGCAACAAAGCTTATCAAATCATTGGACAGCTATCACCACTATTGTCCAACAAGGAAATAACTCTGGAGGCAAAACGAGCTCTATAAAATACAATCTTCATCCCAACGTTGTGCTACCAATGCCAGACCTGGACCCTAGATGCAAGAACAATAAGAAAAATAACCTCTACAGAGATGAAATGTGTTAGACGAATGACAGGAAACAGTCTGAGAGATAAGATCAGAAATTAAGAACTGAGAAAAAAGCTAGGAATAGCCCCCGCCATAGAATATATAAGGAAACAACAGATAAAATGGTTTGGCCACGTGACAAGGCAGAAAGAACAAAATACAACGAGCCTTCAACAAACGTTGTGAGAACACCAGACCCAAGGGTCGACCACGAAAAAGATGGATCGATGGAATATTAGAAGCACTAGGAAACATAACAGCAGCAGAGGCGAACAGAAGAGCAAAAGACCGCAAATTATATCTCCCCTCGACGCTGAAAGGCAAATGAGGAAGGAAAGAAGTAGAAGAAGATCATCATCGAGTGACGTCTCCGAATCAAATGTTGGCTACCATGGAGCGCCATTCTGCTCTGCCTCTTGCTTTGATGGTGCGGGTTGTCATAGGATGGTTTGTACATCTTTTGAGATGTTACTCGTCCATGTTAGTCTTGGTCTGCCTCTGCCTCTTTTACCTTGTATTTTCCCTTCCAATATTACTTTTAGTAGGCTGTTGTGTCTTTTAACATGGCCCAAAAATCTCATTTGTCTTGTTCTAATTGTGTTTAGTAGTTCTCTTTTCATTTTTGGTTGTTTTAAGACTTCATCGTTTGTTTTCTTTCCTTCCATCCAATTCTACGTATTCTTCACAGTAATATTGAAACACTTCTGATAAGACAACAGCCGCGACAGCTCAGTGGTTATTGAAGTGGTTAGTGAAGTGGTTATTGAAGTGGTTAGACTAGAGGTGGGGTTCGATCCCAACCAATGGCTTCTTGGTTCACCCAGCCTTAAATGGGTACCGGATTTTTTCTGGGAAAGTAAAGCAGCACAGGCGTAATACCGACCACATTACCCCAAAAATCATGTGCTGAAGGTCTGTAAAATATAGGGTCACTAACACCATATTCCCTTTACGTCACTTGGCGTGACGTGGGTACTTTAGTTTACTTTTTTTTTAACTGTTAAGAGAAGGGAGCCGCGATAGCTCAGTGGTTAGTGAACTGGACTACAAAGAACAAGACTTAGGGTTCTATCTCAATCGACGGCTTCCGGGTTCACCCAGCCTTAAATGGGTACCGGATATTTTTCTGGGAAAGTAAAGCAGCACGGGCGTAATACCGATCACATTACCCCAAAAATCATGTGCCGAAGGTCTGTAAAATGTATGGTCACTAACACGATATTCCCTATACGTCACTTTGCGTGACGGGGTACTTTGATAACTGGCTGTATAAATCAAGAATAGATGTATCCGAGTAGAAAGAGTCTTAGAAAGAACAGAACTGGCTTATTGTAAGCACAGAACAAGGATATATAACAAAGTAAAACATCAAGAAATAATCAAAATATTCCTAACCTTGAAATATCCGGACGATGTTTGTGTTAATAGAAAAAACACAGATACACAATTTATTCCCGAGCTTTGGTCGAAGCCCTATAGTCATGAGTATAAAAGCATGAAAGATATAGCAAATCATTAAAAAAAACAGTAAAGTACCCCCGTCACGCCAAGTGCCGTATATGGAATATGGTGTTAGTGACCTATATTTTACAGACCTTCAGCACATGATTTTCGGGGTAATGTGGTCGTATTACGGCCGTGCTGCTTTACTTTCACAGAAAAAAATCAGGTACCCATTTAAGGCTGGGTGAACCCGGAGCCGTCGATTGGGATCGAGCCCTACCCCTTGTTCTTTGTAGTCCAGTTCACTAACCACTGAGCTATCGCGGCTCCCTATCGCAAATCATAGTTATTTGTATTTGTTAGGTTGTTGAGTTCGCTGTGTTGTCTATAGTGTTTGGGGTTTTTTTTTTTTTTTGGTGTGTGGCAAGGCGCTGTGACCAGGTTCAGTTCTGCTTCGTACTACTTATTGTTCTTAACTTGTTTTGTTTTTCTGTTGATCTTTTTCTTTCTCTTTCTCACTGATACCTAAAAGGTGTCGTGGTTTATATCATTTGTCATTCTTGAGCTGCTCGAACTGTCTGAATTAGTGATTTTCCTTGTTGTTACATGTCTCTATCACTGCATCTATCCATCTTCTTCTTTTCTCTTTCTCACTGATACCTAAAAGGTGTCGTGGTTTATATCATTTGTCGTTCTTGAGCTGCTCGAACTGTCTGAATTAGTGATTTTCCTTTGTTGTTACATGTCTCTATCACTGCATCTATCCATCTTCTTCTTTTCTCTTTCTCACTGATACCTAAAAGGTGTCGTGGTTTATATCATTTGTCGTTCTTGAGCTGCTCGAACTGTCTGAATTAGTGATTTTCCTTTGTTGTTACATGTCTCTGTCACTGCATCTATCCATCTTCTTCTAGGTCTTCCTCTTGGTCTTTTTCCATGCATTCTCGAGAAGTTCGCCCTTGATGGTGATTGGTGAGGATTCATTCTAACCAGGTGGCCCAACCATTTAAGTTGTTGTTGTTGTTGTTGTTGTTGTTCATCTATTGATTACTTGTCAATGTTTCCAACTGCTGTAAACATTCCTCTCCCGCTGAATGAACGTCTCCGAAGTTGGCGTGACGGGGGTACTTTGATAACTGGCTGTATAAATCAAGAATAGATGTATCCGAGTAGAAAGAGTCTTAGAAAGAACAGAACTGGCTTATTGTAAGCACAGAACAAGGATATATAACAAAGTAAAACATCAAGAAATAATCAAAATATTCCTAACCTTGAAATATCCGGACGATGTTTGTGTTAATAGAAAAACACAAATACACAATTTATTCAACCATTTAAGTTGTTGTTGTTGTTGTTGTTGTTGTTGTTGTTGTTGTTGTTGTTGTTGTTGTTCATCTATTGATTACTTGTCAATGTTTCCAACTGCTGTAAACATTCCTCTCCCGCTGAATGAACGTCTCCGAAGTTTCCCTTTATAGGAACAAGTAAAACTAAAGTACCCTCGTCACGCCACGTGCCGTATAGGGAAATATGGTGTTAGTGACCCTATATTTTACAGACCTTCAGCACATGATTTTTGAGGTAATGTGGTCGGTATTACGCCCGTGCTGCTTTACTTTCCCAGAAAAAATCCGGTACCCATTTAAGGCTGGGTGAACTCGGAAGCCGTCGGTTGGGATCGAACCCTACCTCTTGTCCTTTGTAGTCCAGTTCACTAACCACTGACCTATCGCGGCTCTCTATTCATGTATTATTATTTATCTAATAGAGAGCTTCTAAATCATCAGAAAGAAATAATCAACATTTTTCGGGCACTTCATGAGAAGAGGAAAGTTGGAATACTTGGTTACAACTGGCAAAATAAAAGGAAAGAGAGATCGTGGACGACAAAGAGAGAAAATACTGGATAGCTTGGTGTCATGGCATGGAAAACAGTCAACAACAGAACTGATACGATGCACTGTAGATAGAAGATTGTGGAAGGACATGATCGCCTACGCCAACTGGTATGGCACATGATGATGATTGTTATTATTATTTGTCTCCAGTCTGAACCACAGGAAACTACTATCCGTGCTGTTTCGTCCTATAACTGTTTGTCTACAACGCAAGTATTCAGCCCTACCCTATCCGGAAGATACGTGTCTTAATAGGACAATACAGATACACAATTTATTCCCGAGCTGTGGTCGTAATCCTATGCTATAGTTATGACTACACAGGCGTGAAAGACATTGTCAATGATAGTTATATTTTAAAGATAGCTGATCTGGTCGTGTCCTCTAGCGTTTGGTCTGTTGTGGCAAGGCGCTGCGCCAACAAGTACGGGTTCAATCCTGCTTTGAATCATCTATTGTTCTTTGTTTGTTTCTCTTGTTGATTACTTGTGATTTTTTTGTCGAGTTCTGTCAACATACATCTACCCCTCTGGAATGATTCGTGTCTACATTATGTATTGAAGGTGGAGCTTCCGGTGCCGCGTGGCCTTATGTTTGTTGGCGTGTGCTGTAGCTGCTATGATGGGGACTGCAGCTATCTTTCTTTGTTTGGATCCCTCAATGAGATGAGTAGTTTAATATTTGAGTTGCAAATTTTTATTTTTGTACTTAACCTAATTTCTTTGGATTTCCATATGTTTCCCAGTGCAATGAAAGCTCCTCTTGCTTTTGATATCCTTATTTTGGTATCATTTCTGTTCCTCCCTCTTTATCTATATTACTGCCCAGATATATGTAAGATTGTACATCTAATAGAGGTATTTCTCCTAGTTTTATTTGGTTATTGCCAACTGTATTAATTCTCATAATGTTGGTCTTATCTCTATTAATCTTCAGTCCTAGCTGTTGTGATCTCTCATCTAATATACTCATTTTATCCTACATCTGTTGATGGCTGTGTGATAGGAGAGCTATGTCATCAGCAAAGTCTAAATCATCAAGTTGTTTGGTCAGTGACCACTGGATTCCATTTCTGTTGTTTTGAGTTATTTTCATAATCCAATCTATGGCCAGTAGAAAGATATAATATATATATACACTTGTATATATATAACGTTTCGCCTTATGTCTTTTGGCGTGTGCTGATACTGCTACGATGGGACTAAAGCTACATTTCTTTATTTGTGAGATGAGATATTAATTCGGATGATTCCACTGGCACGGGCGGTTGAGCAATTATGGATTTTAATTCGTTTGTAGTGATACATGGACCATCGACTAACCATAACCAATGGTGGTGCACGATTTTACTCCGTCTTTCCCCGTGATGGTGTTTTCTTCATATGTTCTCCAGTCCATCTATTGATATTCCATTTTAGTTTTCTTCCTCTTCTTTTCATTGTCATCTCTCTCTCAACAAACATTTTCCAAGTCGTTCTGTTTCATGCCATTCTTTTAAGATCATTCCATGTCTTCGCCATCGTCTTCTTTTACCATTCAGCTCCCTGTGGAGCATAGGTCCTCAACAAAAATGTTCCAAGACGTCCTGTTTCTTGACATTCTTGTAAGATCTTCCATGTCTTCCCCATCATCTTCGTCTCTGGTTCCATCTGTCTTCTCCTAGAATATTTGCTCTTCCTCTCTATCTCTCCCCTTCTCCCCGTGATTCCAAAAAAGGCCCTGTTGTGTAATACTCTCAGTTGGCTTCCGCAGTGTGTGTCCTATCCAACACCATCGTCTTCGCTGTATCTCTTTATCCAGTGGTATTTGGTTGGTACTTTCCCATAATTCTATGTTTGTGATTTTGTCCTGCCATTTCCGTCCTTTAATTCTGCGCATTTTCGGGCACATCATGAGAAGAGAAAAGTTGGAATACTTGGTTACAACTGGCAAAATAAAAGGAAAGAGAGATCGCGGACGACAAAGAGAGAAAATACTGGATAGCTTGATGTCATGGCATGGAAAACAGTCAACAACAGAACTGATACGATGTACTGTAGATAGAAGATTGTGTAGGGACATGATCGCCTACGCCAACCGGCAGGGTACATGATGATGAATTCTGCGCAAGCATCCATTAATGACTGTCTGTATGTTGAAGATTGTCATTTGTGTTGTTCTCCATGTTTCACACCTATATAAATGGACTGACTTAACATTGGAGCTGGACACATTTTTTTTTGTATTTAACTTAACGCTTTCCGTACGTTTAGCCGCACAGTGCGTCACTCTCAATTTGGTTATTGTAAACATCATCAAACCATATTCTTTGTACATGTCTTGAATCATCTTCTGTCTGTCTGTCTGTCTGTCTGTCTGCTCTGTCTGGTCTGTCTGGTCTGTCTGTCTGTCTGTCTGTCTGTCTGTCTGGTCTGTCTGGTCTGTCTGGTCTGTCTGGTCTGTCTGGTCTGTCTGGTCTGGTCCGGTCTGTCTGTCTGTCTGTCTGTCTGTCTGCTGTCTGTCTGTCTGTCTGTCTGTCTATCTATCTATTGTCCTTTCGAGCCGAAGACGGCACATAGGGCAGAACCACAATCTCAAAAACAGAAACCTTGCGTGCCAAAATGGCACATATTGCAGAGATCACTGCTTCTAAAATCTATGGCTCTGTTTCCATAACAATACATTTTACAATGACAGCTTGTCAAGCCATCGATCAAACTCCTTAGTCGCCTCTTAGGACAAGCCTGGAAGGTATTGGTATTGGTAAAAACTAATTCCTTGTTTAATTATCTAAATATTCATAATTAACATTGTTTAGTGTTAGATAAATATAAGCATGTAGATTAGTTTTCAAAACCTGATAAATGTTGTCTCTGAAATCTCTGCCGATAGATTGATAATAACCTTCCGGACTGAAAAGAGTTTTAATTGTAACCGCTTCCTCGTTTATTTTGTACTTTCCTATTTAACATGACTTCCTTAGACCGTGACAATTACCATAGGAGGTGACTGAAGGTCAGAGCTCTGTATTGGTCAGCTGTTGCGACCGCAGTTTCTAAACGATTGGAGTATGTAAAGTAAAACTAAAGTACCCTCATCACGCCAAGTGGCTATAGGGAAATATGGTGTTAGTGACCCTATATTTTACAGACCTCCAGCACATGATTTTTGGGTAATGTGGTCAGTATTACGCCCGTGCTGCTTTACTTTCCCAGAAAAAAAATCCGGTACCCATTTAAGGCTGGGTGAACCCGGAAGCCGTCGGTTGGGATCGAACCCTACCCCTTGTCCGTGGTAGTCCAGTTCACTAACCACTGAGCTATAGCGGCTCCCTGATTGGAGTATGTGGTGGGGTGTAATTGTTGCAGTGTCGCCACACGTAAGGTCAGACTTCAAATTAATGAATGACCAACAAGATTTCTTTACAACATTACAAAGTTTATTCATACTTTCTTGTACATGTTCAGACTGCTGGACTGACCCAGGAGAGTCTAACGGCTACTTCTGACCACACTACTGATTGACTCTACTCTACTAAACGTTGTGTGTTCTTCTGCTCAGATTATGATATTCTCCGTTGACCGTTGAGGCTCTCCCAGGCTTATATATCCCCTTATTTTCTATCCCATGGTTCCTCTTTCAACCAATCCAATTCTGCCACTCTAACTTTCCCTTGTCTCCTAGTTACTACATATTACGTCATCTCTTTCACCCTTCTAGAAATGCCCAGACCGCACCATCTTGAACTTATGCACCTGTTATATTTCCCTGTTTTTTCTTCAGAAAACGAGAACACAAACTGATAACGAAATAAATATAAACTCTGCTACATCTAGAATAGGTGGAACTAGTAAAACAAAGAGAGATAAGAAGAAGGATAAGAAATGAGATGATAAAATAAAAAGGAGATGTACTACATATATCATATCATTATCATGTGTCATACCGGCTGGCGTAGGCGATCATGTCCCTCCACAATCTTCTATCTACAGTGTATCGTATCAGTTCTGTTGTTGACTGTTTCCCATGCAATGGCACCAAGCTACTTTTCTTTTTGTCGCCCCCATCTCTCTTTCCCTGTATTTTTCCAGTTGTAACCAAGTATTCCAACTTTCCTCTTCTCATGATGTGCCCGAAAAATGTTAATTGTTTCTTTCTGATGTTTTTAGAGATCTCTGTTTGGTTTTGTTTCTTACTGAATTTCCCATTGGTCTTTTTATCTGTCCAGGGAACTTTCAACATTCTTCTGATAAATCCCATCTCTGTGGCCTCTAATCGTCTTTTCATGTGTTTGTCTACTTTCATGATTCGCTTCCATAGATCAGAATCGGTTCTATATAGCACCGATGAACTCTCTTTCTCCATTTCTATTGACACAGATTTGTTGCATAAGATATTTTTTTTTTCTTAGTGAGACAAGAAAACAAGAATCAATTGTGTTAATTCCTCATAATTTTTAGATTACTGAAAGATATTCAGGGAAGGATTCAGAATAAACTCAATACAGAATTAGATGAGCAGCAATATGAATCAGGAAAACAGTGGGGCAAAAGAAGCCATATTTAGCATGAGTACATTGATTGAAAAGTACACAGAAGTAAACAAACCAATATATGCCTGCTTCATAGACTACACCAAAACATTTGATAGAATACACCATAATCAACTTATAGAATGCCTAAAAGAGATACATCTAGATGACATGGACATACGACTAATATGTAATCTTTACTGGGAGCAAACAACAATAATAAAATATAACAAAGAGAATTCTACACCCAAGGATATAAAAAGAGGAGTAAGACAGGGATGTATCCTATCACCAAGCTTGTTCATCTATAGACTGAGCAAATCTTTAAAAACATCATAGAGATGCCAGGCCTAAAATTAATGGAAAGATAATCAATAACCTAAGATATGCTGATGATACTGTACTACTAGCAGAAAATTCTAAAGATCTACAACAATTACTTAATGAAATAAACACGACAAGCAAAAAATATGGACTAGATATGAATATCAAAAAGACTAAAACTATGATCATAAACAAAGAAAATTCTCAAGAGCTGCAATTAAATATCACAGTTGAGGAATAGACCTGGAGACAGTTCAGAGCTACAGCTGCCTTGGACCAGTGATGGAAAATGTAAAATGAAATAAAAAAAGAATAGGAATGGCAAAAAGTAATTTTAATGTCATGAAAAATATACTAACATCAAAACAAATAACACCAGGGCTAAAACAAGAAAGCAAAATGTATGTCTTCTCAACATTCCTATATGGTGCAGAAACATGGACATTAGACAAGAAAACAGAACATAGAATTGAAGCCTTTGAAATGTGGATTTATAGAATAATAGGTAAAATTGGATGGAAGGAAAAAAAAGCAAACGATGAAGTTTTAAAAAACTAAAAATGAAAAGAGAACTACTAAACACAATTCAAACAAGACAAATGCGATTTTTGGGCCATGTTAAAAGACACAACAGTCTACTAAAAGTAATCTTGAAAGGGAAAATACAAGGTAAAAGAGGCAGACCAAGACCAACATGGATGAGTAACATCAAAAGATTGACAAGTCAACCTATGACAACCTGCACCATCAAAGCAAGAGACAGAGAGGAATGGCGCTCCATGGTAGCCAACCTTCGACGCGGAGACGACACTCAATGATGATGATGAGAATTTAGATGAAATATCCAGAACTAAAACTCTAATCTTCCCATTAATGAGACAAGAAAACAAGAATTCTAATCTTTTAATTCTCGATTTTTTTAGATGAAATAACCAGAATTGAAACTTTGTAAACTCTTCATTAGTGAGACAAGAAAACAAGAATTCTAATCTTTTAATTCTCCATTTTTTAGATGAAATATCCAGAATTCAAACTTTGTAAACTCTTCATTAGCGAGACGAAAATGTGAAAAATGAGAAAGGTGGGGTGGGGGGGAGGGGGAGGGGTTGACTGGTGGAAACTAAGATTCTGGGAGGTAATTTTAAATCCCAAAAAAAAAATATCAAATCATCTATAAAAGGACCTAATTTCAAACACCAAAATAAAAGACATCAAACCAGAGGCGTATGAATAAAGAACAGCGCCTCACCGTTGGACTACCGCCTTTTGATTTGATCGATAGCGTCGGACCCTTGAAGCGACCCAGGTTTCTGGATGGTGACATTATGTGGGTTTTATTACGCGTGAAGAAGATATAAAAATATGACTTTGGTGGAGGTGGAATTATGGGGGGGGGGGGGGGATTGAAGATTGGGGATGAAATAACTGATTTTGGGGATGATCAATGTGGGCGGTCGGTGTTGGGGAGGGGTGGGGGGGGGGAGGGGGGGGGAACAGACGGGTCGAACTGGGGTGAATGTAAGAATTCAGTGTGAAGAGGGTCTTGAAGTGAATACAAAGATCCAGGGAAAAATTAGGGAACGGTTGTGGGATGGGATTTTTAAAAAAAAATGTAAATAAATAAATAAATAAAACGGGACATCAAAAGTAATAGACGTATCTCAAACCGACACACAAACAAGACAAGTTAGCAAAGTGACGCTAAATTCAGGTCTGTGTAATCTTAGCTCTCAGATCTCACGGCTCCTAAAATTGGGTTGAATTCAGTTACATCTTTTTTTTGCATGTTGTTATTGTTACCAATAAGTAAAATTGAATTACGCTGTGTGGGTTCTGGGTACACGTGGATCCATCGCAGCCACTTAGCGGGTCGTAAATGACGACAAAGGAGGATTGTCATTGAGTTGGATTCCTTTTTACGCCGTGTGACCTGCTATCTGTTTAATTTATCGAGTAACTGTTAATGATATTACGAATTTATATATAACCCTTTATGATAGTTCATATTTATATAAATTCATGTATTACTCGTTTGTATTAAATGCGATCAAATAGTATTAGTTTTTTCGCGTAATTAGGTAACATTATATGTGCTCGATTCATCATCAGCATCCTTGGGTGCCGTCTCCACATCGAAGGTTGGCTACCATGGAGTGTCATTTATTCTTTTGGCGCCGTCTCTACATCGAAGGTTGGCTACCATGGAGTGTCATTTATTCTTTTGGCGCCGTCTCACATCGAAGGTTGGCTACCATGGAGTGTCATTTATTCTTTTGGCGCCGTCTCCACATCGAAGGTTGGCTACCATGGAGTGTCATTCATTGGGTGCCATCTCCACATCGAAGGTTGGCTACCATGGAGTGTCATTTATTCTTTTGGCGCCGTCTCCACATCGAAGGTTGGCTACCATGGAGTGTCATTCATTTCGTGCCGTCTCCACATCGAATGCTACCATGGAGTGTCATTCATTGGGTGCCATCTATACATCGAAGGTTGGCTACAATGGAGCGCCATTTCACTGTATCAACCTAGTAAGTGCATGGTGCCTTAGATTCACCTGTCCACATTTTGATGTTATCATCCCACTTTAGCCTTGGTCTGGCTCTGCCTCGTCTACCATGTACCCCAAACAACCCCAAGGAAAACGATTACACTGTAAAGTTAGTAGCTTAGTTTGTTTTGAATACATTGATTTCTTTCACGTACTTAATATGCTGACATTGTGTTGAATCCATTTAATCATTTCTAAGAAGTAATTTTACAGTAGTGATCTCATTTATTATTTTCTAAGAAGTAATGGTGCAGTTGTTAAGACACCGAAAAATATCTATACTAGCTAAACAACAAATGATAAATAGCATTTTCATACCAACTTTGTGCTTTGGAAGTCAAACATGGACCCTTTCTATATCACATTTAAGAAAGATCAATACATGTGAGATGCGATGCTTGAGAAAAGTAACAAACAACACAAGAAGAGATAGAATACCAAATGAAACGATAAGAAAAATGGTAGGAACAAAACCCTGCCAAGAATATATAGAACAACAACTTAAATGGTTTAGCCACCTGGTCAGAATGAATCCTTACCAATCACCATCAAGGGCGTTCTTCTCGAGAATGCATGGAAAAAGACCAAGAGGAAGACCCAGAAGAAGATGGATAGATGCAGTGACAGAGACATGTAACAACAAAGGAAAATCACTAATTCAGACAGTTCAAGCAGCTCAAGAACGACAAATGATATAAACCACGACACCTTTAGGTATCAGTGAGAAAGAGAAAAGAAGAAGATGGATAGATGCAGTGACAGAGACATGTAACAACAAAGGAAAATCACTAATTCAGACAGTTCGAGCAGCTCAAGAACAACAAATGACATAAACCACGACACCTTTCAGGTATCAGTGAGAAAGAGAAAGAAAGAAGATGGATAGATGCAGTGATAGAGACATGTAACAACAAAGGAAAATCACTAATTCAGACAGTTCGAGCAGCTCAAGAACAACAAATGACATAAACCACGACACCTTTTAGGTATCAGTGAGAAAGAAAAAAGAAAGGAGAAAGAAGAATGGTTCAGTAGTGATTTCATTTACTATTTGCTATGAAATAATTGTAATGTGGTAAATTAATTCATTTTTTTGTATGAAATAATGGTACGGTATTGAATTCATTCTTTTCTCTCAAGTAAAGATTTGTAAATCATTCATAGAAGCAGTGATGATGTTTGAATTATTTCACTCTCAACCTACAGAAAAAATGAATTAACTGTTGAAATAACTATCTGGCGACCGTTTAATGAAAACATTTACATCGAGAATGTGTTGGATTAATTCAATCAGTTCTTGGATTTAATTATTGTTAACTGTACAGGTTCAGTCATAGCCTTTCTACAAAATCCTATCTATCCATCCATCCATCCATCCATCCGCCCGCCAGCCCGCCGGACCGTCCGTCCGTCCGTCGGTCTGTCTGTCTGTCTGTCTGTCTGTCTGTCTGTCTATCTATCTATCTATCTATCTATCTATCTGTCTATCTGACTGTCTGTCTATCTATCTATCTATCTATCTATCTATCTATCTATCTATCTATCTATCTATCTATCTATCTATCTATCTATCTATCTATCTATCTATCTATCTATCTATCTATCTATCTATCTATCTATCTATCTATCTATCTATCTATCTATCTATCTATCTATCTATCTATCTATCTATCTATCTATCTGTCTATCTATCTATCTGTCTGTCTGTCTGTCTATCTCTGTCTGTCTGTCTGTCTGTCTGTCTGTCTGTCTGTCTGTCTGTCTATCTGTCTATCTGTCTATCTATCTATCTGTCTGTCTGTCTGTCTGTCTGTCTGTCTGTCTGTCTGTCTGTCTGTCTATCTATTCGAGCCGTAGCCGGCCCATAGGGCATAGACCAAGATACTCCTTCTCTTATCTGAATTTTTGTTCTAGCAGTTTTCAATTCTCTTAAAGATATTTTATCAAATCTCGCCAGTTGTCTCTGTTCTGTGCAAGCAGCTCTACCTCATTGAGGGAGCCGATTCCTGCTGCTCTTGCCTCTCACATCAATGTTCTTCTCAGTGTCTCTCTGGGTCTTCCTCTTTTCCTCTTACCTGTTGTTTCCCACATGAGGGCTTGCTTTGCTATTCGGTTATTATCTCTTCTCATCATATGTCCAACATATGACCATCGTCTTTTCTTTATTACTGAAGATATTAGTGGTTGATTGGCGATTTCTCTAATTTCCTCGTTTGTTTTGAATTCGTTCCACGCTATACCAAGTATTTTCCTTAGACATTTATTTTAAATGCGTTCAACTTTGTTTCTATATCTCTTGTTGTTTTCCAGCTTTCACACGCATACGTAAGGGTTGATAGTACATTTGATTTGAATAGCCTAAGTTTTGTGTTTGTGCTGATGAGTTTTAATTTCCACAACTTTTCAAGGCTTCTGAGAGACATTGCTGCTTTAGCTATTCTGATTTCTTTACTTGTATCCCCTTCTCGATCAATGTGACTTCCAAGATAGATAAAGTGATCGATCTCTTCTACTGGTTTGTTTTCCATCAATATTTTGTCATCTGTTGGAATTAAACTTTCATGACTTTAGTCTTTTCATGATTGATCTCAAGCCCAATTTTGCTGGCTATTGATGATAGTTCATTTGTGTTTTCCTGCATCGTTTTTATCTGACTGCTGATGAGAACTATGTCATCAGCAAAGTCGAGGTCCTCCAAATGGTCTCCTTGTATCCATTCGATGCCTTTATTACCAGTGCAGCATTTCTTCATTATGAAGTCCATAACAACTCCAAATAACAAGGGCGATAAAATACATCCTTGTTTAACCCCAGTTTCTATTGGGAAACATTCGCTCAGTCCTTCCTCTGTTCGAACTGCACATGTGTAACCATCATACATGTCTTTGATAATATTTATGATTTTTGATGGTAAACCATATTGCTTCAGAATTTTTCACAAAGAATCTCTATGAATACTATCAAATGCTTTTTTGAAGTCGATGAAGTTAAGTACAAAAGGTTTTTGCTTTTCAATGTGTTCTCCAATTTAAGTCGTAGAGTAAAAATGTGGGCAGATGTGGTCAAAATTAGTAACGGTTAAATAATGTTGAGTTTGAATTATTTCATTCTTTCTTGTAAATAATCATCTTTAAATATGCTGACTTATTTCATTCTTTCTTGTAAATAATCATCGTTAAATATGCTGAATTATTTCATGTTTTCTTTTAAGTTATCACAGTGTGAAATTATTTCTTTCTTTCTTGTAAGAAAATCATTATTAGAAAGTGCTGAATTATTTCATTCTGTCATGTAAATAATCATTATTAGAAAGTGCTAAATTATTTCATTCTGTCGTGTAAATAATCATTATTAGAAAGTGCTAAATTACTTCCTTCTTTGTTGTAAAAATTCATCATTAAATAGTGCGGAATTATTTCATGTTTTCTTGTTAAAATTCATAATTAAATAATGCTGAATTATTTCACTCTTTCTTGTTAAAATTCATCATTAAGTAGTGCTGAATTATTTCATTCTTTCTTGTATATAACCGTCATTAAACAGTGCTGAATTATTTCATTCTTTCTTGTATATAACCATTTAAAAAGTGCTGAATTATTTAATTATTTCTTGCATATAACCATTTAAAAAGTGCTGAATTATTTCATTCTTTCTTGTATATAACCATTTAAAAAGTGCTGAATTATTTCATTATTTCTTGCATATAACCATTTAAAAAGTGCTGAATTATTTCATTCTTTCTTGTATATAACCATCATTAAACAGTGATGAATTAATTCATACTTTCTTGTATATAACAATCATTAAAAAGTACTCAATTAATTCATACTTTCTTGTATATAACCATCATTAAACAGTGCTGAATTAATTCATACTTTCTTGTATATAACCATCATTAAACAGTGCTGAATTATTTAATTCGAAAGCAAACAGACATAACACCATCACTAGAGTAATATAACAAGACATCCAACTACAAACAAGAGTTACATAACTCAAACATACAACAAAAGACAACTATGATGTTTCTGATTTGGGAAGGAAAGACATTAAATAACAAACAAACGTGTCGACCGTTAGTCTTCATCTTGGAGGAAAGTAAACTAAATGAAATACAATTCATTAGCAATTAGAAGAAACTCAAGAATAAACAGTAGCTAGAGTTTCTAGGCAACCGTGTCCTTCCACAAGTTTCTATCCACAGAACATCGTATCAATTATATTGTTGACTGTTTACCGTGCAACAACGCCAATTTATCTAGTATCTTCTATCTTTGCCGTCCCCGCTATTTTTTTTCCTGCATTCTGCCAGTTGTAACAAAGAATTCCAACCTTACTCTTTTCAAGATGTGCCCGAAAAATGTTGATTGTTTCTTTCTGGTGTTTTTTTAGGAGCTGCCTTTTTGTGTTGGCGTCTTTGAGAATTTTATTATTGTTTTTTTTTAAGCAGTTCAGAGAACTCTAAAAATGGTAAGTCGGTCCTATTATATGGCTATGAAACATGGAGAACAACAAAATTGACAATCACGAAGATACAGACTTTCATCAATGGATGCTTACGCTGAATAAAAGGATGGAAATGGCAGGACAAAATCACTAACATAGAATTATGGAAATGTACCAGTCAAACACCAGTGTATAAAGAGATACAGCGAAGACGATGGCGCTGGATAGAACACACACTACGAAAGCCAACTGAGAGTATTACACAACAGGTTCTTTTTGGAATCCCCTGGGGAAAAGACAAAGAGGAAGACCAAGGAATTCTTGGAGAAGACAGATAGAAGCTGAGATGAAGATGATGGGGAAGACATGGAATGATCTTAAAAGAATGGCAAAAAAACAGAATGACTTGGAGAATGTTTGTTGAAGACCTATGCTCCACAGGAGGCTGAAAAAAAGATAGAAGAAGAAGTAGAAGAAGAGAACTCTAAACACTCTTCTGGAAAATCTCATCACTGTAATGATTATTGGACATCGGGACTGGCTATCATGAGCTGTAAAAAGAAAGAAAAAAATGAGCCGAAAAAAAAACATTCACAAACATGGTAAGTCAAAGAAAAGAAAAAAAGTAAATCCCCCATCCAGGAAAGATAAGGACTCTCTGTCTAAAAGATGTATGACGCACCCGGAGAAAGCCGTAAGGAGTCCGGGTTGCTGACTCACCCTTTGTCTACCAGGAAATCCTCCAGAATTGGCACCTGGAATGTTTGTACTCTAAACGAACAAGGAAAAGCTGCACAGGTAGCAGCAGAAATGTCAAACTACAAGATAGATATTCTGGGAATGTGTGAAACAAGATGGCTAGGAACGGTAAAATAAAACTAAATAAAGGAGAGATGATTTTATCATCAGGACACCAGGAACCTGGAGCCCATCATAGTGAAGGGGTAGCTATAATGTTAATAGTAATAGTATAATGTGCCTCAAGTAACAGACTAACCTGTCTAGTCTGGCCAAGCGAATAGGGATCGAAGAGGGAAGACAACCCGGTACTCAAAAAGGTCGTGCTGAAGTCGGATGTGTTGGTCCGAAAGGTGCAAATATCACAGTTATACTGTAAACCATAACATAACGTAGACACGCCCACTTAACGTCCTTTTAAGGGCGGATGATGAAGAGGTGTACTCCTTTAGTCATCGGGCGAACGCAAGCAAGCAGCGATCTATATGTTTATATCTAACATATAACAGTCACCGCAATGCACAATAAAGACAAGTGGAACAATATTAAAACAGGTAAATTATTTTGGACAAGTCAGCCTATGGCAATCTGCACCATCAAAGCAAGAGACAGAGTAGAATGGCGCTTCATGGTAGCCAACATTCGATGCGGAGACGGCACTCAATGATGATGATGAAATTATTTTAAATATCTGGGGAAAATGTTAACCGCAGATGGTAGATGTACAACAGAGGTAAGATGCAGAATGGCTCAGGCAAAAGCAGCTTTCAAAAAAATGAGGAAGATACTGTGCAATCCATTTTGACAACAGAAACAAGAAAAAAGTGTTCTTAAATGTTATGTAGAGCCAGTCTTAACATATGGATGCGAATCATGGACAAACAGACAAGAAAATCATTGGCGGCTGTAGAAATGTGGTTTTACAGAAAAATGTTGAGAATACCATGGACATCTAAGAAGCATACTGAAAACGTTCTGAAAGAGGCCAAAGCAAAAAGAGAGTTAATTTCCAATATTAGGAAGAAAAAAATCATAATTTTTGGCCATGTAATGAGAAGAGAACAGCTGGAATATATGTAACAACTGGGAAAATTGAGGAACGAAGAGATAGAGGGAAGCAAAGAGAAAAGATACCAGACAGCTTAAGAGAATGGCTTGGCAGAAGGTCAACAACAGAAATGATAAATAACTGTCGAGATGGAAAGTTGTGGAGAGACATGATTGCCTATACCGGGAAGCACGGTACTTGATGATGATGATAATTGAACAAAGTATTCGATTTCACCAATACAAAGATGATCTTCACCAAGTACCGGACCTGCTGGCGTAGGTGATCATGTCTCTCCACAACTTTCGATCTCGGCAGCTATTTATCATTTCTGTTGTTGACCTTCTGCCAAGTCATTCTCTTAAGTTGTCTGGTATCTTTTCTCTTTGCTTCGCTCTATCTCTTCGTCCTTCAATTTTCATAGTTGTTACAATATATTCCAGCTGTTCCCTTCTCATTACATGGCCAAAAAATGATGATTGTTTCTTCCTAATATTGGAAATTAGCTCTCTTTTGCTTTGGCCTCTTTCAGAAATTTTCATTACTCTTCTTAGCTGCCCATGGTATTCTCAACATTCTTCTGTAAAACCACATTTCTACAGATTTTAAACTACCAAGGGTTATTAACGTGCGCGAGCACGAATTTTTCGTCTTTTTAAAAATCGGATCACACGACCAGGGTTCTCTAGGTTTTGGATATCTCTTACTTAGATCGTATCACAAATGTTATCGTAAGGTTTTGGACATTCTTACTTAGATCGTATCCCAAATGTTATGTAAGGTTTTGGACATCTCTTACTTAGATCGTATCACTGTAAGGTTACATCTCTTACTATAGTATCAAATGTTAAGGTTTGGACATACAGATAGGATCACATACTAATTGGACACACAGAGTATCACAAATGTTATTGTAATGGGATATCTTACTTAGACGTATCACAAATGATTGTAAGATATCTCTTACAGATCGTATACAAATGATTGTAAGGACTAGGATATCACATTGTGTTTTGGATACTTACTGATCGTAGCACTGTAAAAGCACAAAAGGATACAACAAACAATCGGAGTACATGGATCTTGGACTATTGTGAGCAAATGAAAGGTTTGGTCAGTGTTCGATCGTCTGGACAAAGACCATTCGTATGGGGCTGGGAAAGGGGGGAAGAGAGGTAGTAGAGAAAGTGGTGGGAAGATAAACATCAAAGACGTGACAGTAAAAATGGGATTAATAAGTGAGGGCACAAGCATGATTTTAGAGTGATGTTATCTTTACTTTACATGTCTCAAAGAATGAATGAAGATAAAGGTCGGTGCTCCAACGATCCGAGGGTTCTGAGATGCAGAAGAAGCCACATAAAAGTGCACATATTCTAATTTCAAACAGATAAAATAATTGACCAACGAGGCAGTAAATGACATTGAACACACTTACCTTAAACTGTCCACGCTTACACTCCGAATGATATCCCTCGTGTTGCCGATTGTTATCTCCACGAGCCACATTATCACATCCATATCTCATCTACATTCACAGTAACACATTTCCATCCCGCATCTTGTCACATTATAATTACTCCCACACTCTGTCACATATTATAATTACGCTCGTCACGTGAGTCTCGCTTCCAAATTTAGAACCACTTGTCAAATCGCACACAACAAACCAATGAAACTGTGAGTTCAGTTCACCTTGTAGGTCAAAGTTCACAATTTAATTACATGCAGATCTACACTAAAAACGAACTCCTGGTCTCGTTACATAATGCCTGTTTTTCTTCTAAATACCTACAGCAATTAAAATTCTAAGAACAGACCTGACGGAGAACGATGAGGCCAGTGCATATTTTCTTTAAATTAAAAAAAAAAAGCTTAATAGAAACTATAATCGTATTCACTAACTATGGAAATCATAATATATTTTACGATTATATTTAATATAGTGAAGATAGGAAAATACATTGGCCCATAGATACAACAGTACAGGTAAAAACTATATGGACCAATGCAAGAATGACAAAAGACAGTAAAATTTATACAGAAAACGACATTGCAGATATAGACAAAACGTTGGGGAACGAAAGATAGATATGGATGGAAAGACGGAGAGAGAGGCAGACAGACAGAGAGACATACATAGAGACATACATTGAGAAAGAGAGACATAGAGACAGACATACAGAGAGAATAGAGACAGACATACAGAGAGAAATAGAGACAGACATACAGAGAGAAATAAAGACAGACATACAGAGAGAAATAGAGACAGACATACAGAGAGAAATAGAGACAGACATACAGAGAGAAATAGAGACAGACATACAGAGAGAAATAGAGACAGACAAACAGAGAGAAATAGAGACATAGAGACAGACATACAGAGAGACATAGAGACCGACATACAGAGAGAAATAGAGACAGACATACATAGAGAAAGAGAGACATAGAGACAGACATACAGAGAGAAATAGAGACAGACATACAGAGAGACACAGAGACAGACATAAGAGAGACATGGAGACAGACAGAGAGACATAAAGACAGACAGACAGAGAGAAAAAGAGACAGACAGACAGAGAGGCATAGAGACTGGCTAACAGAAGCTAGGATCGTCGTGTTCCCTGTAGTGGTGGCTCTTACTGAAATAGAAGACCCAGTATTGCAGTACCTCTGGGCTGGACTAGTAGTTTCCCAGCATAGCCTGGGACAGACGAACTTCAACCTCTCCAGTAAGAGCCGGAATGTCAAGAAAGCCATTACGACTGGCCACATCAATGAGTCAAAGGGCAACCTGCCCGCATCAACTCGTGGCAATACGTCATCACCAGCAACAACAAAAAATGTATGTTTTAAATGCGAGTTTTAAATGCAAGTTTTAATGTCAGTTTTAGATGTGAGTTTTAGATGTGAGTTTTAAATGTGAGTTTTAAATGTGAGTTTTAATTACGAGTTTTAAATGTGAGTTTTAATTACGAGTTTTTAAATGTGAGTTTTAATTACGAGTTTTAAATGTGAGTTTTAAATGTGAATTTCAAATGTCAGTTTTAAATACGAGTTTTAAATGTCAGTTTTAGATGTGTGTTTTAGATGTGAGTTTTAAATATGAGTTTTAGATGTGAGTTTTAAATGTGAGTTTTAAATGAATTTCAAATGTCAGTTTTAAATACGAGTTTTAAATGTCAGTTTTAGATTGTGAGTTTTAGATGTGTGTCTTAGATGTGAGTTTTAAATGTGAGTTTTAATTACGAGTTTTAAATGTGAGTTTTAAATGTGAGTCTTAATTACGAGTTTTAAATGTGAGTTTTAAATGTGAGTTTTAAATGTGAGTTTTAAATGTGAGTTTTAAATGTGAGTTTTAATTACAAGTTTTAAATGTGAGTTTTAAATGTGAATTTCAAATGTCAGTTTTAAATACGAGTTTTAAATGTCAGTTTTAATTACGAGTTTTAAATGTGGATTTTCGAGGAAACTGGAGTAAGAAAGAGACTGTGGGGCACTCTAATTGGTGGAAGTCGTTCGGAACCGTCGTCTGTGCTGTGGATAATAGCTGCACGGAAGTCGACTATGTCTACAGGATTTGTCTCCGCGCTATGGCGAGAGCTGTGACTTGAATCAAGCGGATATGGGGAATTCCCGATTGCAGTGATAGCGACTCGGGGAAGAGAAGAGAACAGAACATGCTTGGCTATTCTAGCTGATGAATCATGATATAACCACAAGGCAGATGGCACAGTTTAATATCACTGACAGGGAATTAACTACAAGAAATGACAGACATAATAGTAAAAGAAAGCAACAAGAAAGGTAATACAACAGCAAAGAAGTGCATGGGCATTTACAGCACGCTCGGCAGGCAGGATAGTCAAGGAAGACAGTGGTGCATACGTCATGACCACGAGTAGCATGACAATGGAAGCGATGGTAGTGACCAAGGCATTCAAATGGTTAGAGTCACAAGACTACACCCACGCATGTATACTGAGTGATTCAATGAGCATGATAAAAAAGTGGAGGCGGGCTCTGTACGCATGCAATGGTTAGAGTCGTTGCAGAAATCCAAAATAATTAGGTCACCTTTGTCTATGTCCTGGACATGCAGGAGTACGGGGAAATGAAAGGGCGGACAGGTTGGCTAGCTGCGCTATTGTTGAAGACGGTCAACCAATGGATCTGGCGGACATCATCAATGTCCTCCGGGATGTGGGAAGAGCACAGGACTTCGACAACCGCAAATCCACGTCACTCCCTCGGATGAAAGAGATAGGAGTTAAGATGGGCACAGCCAGAAACGAGAAACTTAGTGGCCGTGTAAGAAGACTTATCAACCAACACAGAACTGGAGTCGAGTCGCTGACGACTTGCGAGGAGGGCTGGAGGAGGGCGGGGCTGAGCACTATGGGCGTGTTCGGAGTGCAATGATGATGACCCGCAAATAACTCAATAACAAGAAAGGTCTCAGTCTGAATAGTAAGAAAACAGAAGTAATGGTCATATCGAAGAAACAATCATCACCATCATGCAGCATAAAAATAAACAGGACAAATCTGAAACAAGTGGAGAGCGTCAAATACTTGGGCACAATAATAACATCAGATGGAAGATGTACCACAGAAATAAACAGTAGAATAGCTCAGGCCAAAATAGCATTTCAGAAAATGAAAAATATCTTATTTAACAAATCTGTGTCAATAGAAGTGAGAAAGAGAGTTCATCGGTGCTATATAGAGCTAATTCTGACCTGTGGAAGCGAATCATGGACAGTAGACAAACAAATGAAAAGACGATTAGAGGCCACAGAGATGGGATTTTTCAGAAGAATGTTGAAAGAGAGATCGCGGACGACAAAGAGAGAAAATACTGGATAGCTAGGTGTCATTGCATGGAAAACAGTCAACAACAAAAATGATACGATGCACGATGGATAGAAGATTGTGGAGGGACATGATCACCTACGCCAGCCAGTACGCCAAATAATGACAATGAATCTAATTCACATCTCTCTCTCTCTCTCTCTCTCTGTGATCAAGACTCAATCAGAGTAGGATTACAGACTCTCTCATGAAGTCAGCTGTCTGTTTAAGCGAAACGATTGCCCCATATAATTTCTCTTCCAGGGAGGTGGGCGTGGACCACATTGCTCTTCTCAGGTCTGTGTACTGGGGGCAATCCTGTAGAACATGTTTTGTAGTCATATTGTCCAGTGTACAGTGGCATAGGCTGGTTGTACCTATATTTGAATTTGGTGAACATGTGATTCCTCATTCTATTGTGGCCAGTGCGTAGGCGAAGTATGATGACTTGATCCCTCCTTGATAGTTGGTGGTATCCGTCCCTCTCGTTATACTTTGTGTGTTCCCATCTAAAATAAATCAAGTTAATCCCGCACAAATTCACACAAAACACACAACAAAACACACGATTTCATAACAAATTAAACAAAATCCACCACACAATCTAAAATCCTTAATACTCTCTACCACCCGCGGCTGTAACAAAAGTAAATAAATAAATAAATATTTAACCTGGTCATGAATTGTGATATCAGTTTATCGTATGTTGCGCTGTGAAGCGACAGTTATCACGTCTTTTATTTTCACCTAAAAATAGTTTTATAAATTGTTTGATTATTGATTTGCCACTCATATTTCGTTCCGCGTGAACCATCGCGCATTTTGAAACCACATCGTGAGCCAGTCATTCGTACTGTGTATTAATATATTATTTGTGGTTATTGTAGAACATAGGAATAGTCTATTACGTACTGTGTATTATTGTTGGTATTGTAGAACATAGGAATAGTCTATTGACTATCACGGGTTGAACGTTCTAGTAGTTTGATAGTCAGTTCGTAACAGGACATGTTAGCATGACATTTTACTTGCCTGGGTTATGCTTGAGAGTTTGGAGTTTAGCTATTGTTAGGTGCAACAGGACTTTATCTATCTATCTATCTATATCTATCTATCTATCTATCTATCTATCTATCTATCTATCTATCTATCTATCTATCTATCTATCTATCTATCTATCTATCTATTATCTATCTATCTATCTATCTATCTATCTATCTATCTATCTATCTATCTATCTATCTATCTCTATATCTATCTATCTATCTATCTATCTACCTATCTATCTATCTATCTATCTAGCTATCTATCTATCTATCTATCTACCTATCTACTACCTATCTACCTATCTCATCTATCTATATCTATCTATCTATCTATATCTATCTATCTATCTATCTATCTATCTATCTATCTATCTATATCTATCTATCTATCTATCTATCTATCTATCTATCTATCTATCTATCTATCTATCTATCTATCTATTTATCTATCTATCTATCTATATCTATCTATCTATCTATCTATATCTATCTATCTATCTATCTATCTATCTATCTATCTATTATCTATCTACCTATCTATCTACCTACCTATCTACCTACCTACTACCTATCACCTACCTATCTACCACCTACCTATACTACTACCTACTATCTATCTATCTATCTATCTATCTATCTATCTATCTATCTATCTATCTATCTATCTATCTATTATCTATCTTCTACTATCTATCTATCTATCTATCTATCTATCTATCTATCTATCTATCTATATCATCTATCTATCTATCTATCTATCTATATCTATCATCTATATCTATCTATCATTCTATCTATCTATCTATCTATCTATCTCTATATCATCTATCTATCTATCTATCTATCTATCTATCTATCTATCTATCTATCTATCTATCTATCTATCTATCATCTATCTATCTATCTATCTATCTATCTATATCTATCTATCTACTATCTATCTATCTATCTATCTATCTATCTCTATCTATCTATCTATCTCTATCTATCTATCTATCTATCATCTATCTATCTATCTATCTATCATCTATCTATCTATCATCTATCTATCTATCTATCTATCTATCTATCTATCTATCTATCTATCTATCTATCCTATATCATCTATCTATCTATCTATCATATCTATCTATCTATCTATCTATCTATCTATCTATCTATCTATCTATCTATCTATCTATCTATCTATCTATCTATCAGGGAGATGTATTTTGATGATGTTTCTGGTTTCTCCATTTTAACGGTCGATTTGATAACAAACTGGAACGGTGTTAGGCAAGGTTGTGTGCTGTCATCAGATTTATTTAATATGTAAAGTGATCTAGTTTAATGATTCATAAGGGACATGCTTGGAATAACAAGTGGAGATAATATTATAAATAAATTAATGTATCCTGATGATGATAGAAAGCCGCGATAGCTCAGTGGTTAGTGATCTGGACTACTACGGACAAGAGGTAGGGTTCGATCTCATCCGACGGATTCCGGGTTCACCCAGCCTTAAATGGGTACCGGATTTTTTTCTGGGAAAGTAAAGCAGCACAGGCGTAATACCGACCACTTTACCCCAAAAAGCATGTGCTGAAGGTCTGTAAAATAGATGGTCACTAACACCATATTCCCTATACGTCACTTGGAGTGACGGGGCGCTTTACTTTTTACTTTGCTGATGATACAGTCTTAATCGCTAAGAGTGAAAATGAGTTACAAGAAATGTTAGACATTATAGTGAAAGAAAGCAAAAATAAAGAACTCATCCTTAATAGCAAAAAGACAGAAGTAATGGTAACAACAAAGAAAAAGACTTCACCGCAATGTACAATAAAGACATCATCATCATGTGCCATACCGGTTGGCGTAGGCGATCATGTCCTTCTACAATCTTCTATCCACAGTGCATCGTATCAGTTCTGTTGTTGACTGTTTTCCATGCCATGAAACCAAGCTATCCAGTATTTAATTAAGACAAGTGGAACAATATTAAAATAGATAAATGAATTTAAATATCTGGGAACAATGTTAACCTCAGATGTACAACAGAGGTGAGATGCAGAATGGTTCATGCAAAAGCAGCTTTCCAAAAAAAATGAGGAAGATACTATGCAATCCTATTTGACCAAAAAAAAAAAACAGGAAAAAAGAGTTCTTAAATGTTATGTAGAGACGGTCTTAAAATATGGATGTGCATCATGGACAATAGGACAACACACAAGAAAATCACTGGAGTCTGTAGAAATGTGGTTTTACAGAAGAATGTTGAGAATACCATGGACAGCTAAGAAGAGTAATGAAAACGTTCTGAAAGAGGCAAAGCAAAAAGAGAGTTAATTTCCAATATTAGGAAGAAACAATCATCATTTTTTGGCCATGTAATGAGAAGAGAACAACTGGAATATATTGTAACAACTGGGAAAATTGAGGGACGAAGAGATAGAGGGAAGCAAAGTGAAAAAATACCAGAAAGCTTAAGAGAATGGCTTGGCAGAAGGTCAACAACAGAAATGATAAATAACAGTCGTGATCGAAAGTTGTGGAGAGACATGATCACCTACGCCAGCTTGTATGGTACGTGATGATGATGATGTTAATCGTAAAAATAAATTTAGATTTTCTCCTCCTTATGATTATGATGAATTTGTAACCTTTACACTGTTACTGAAACTATTATGTACAAACTATATGTGTTATGTACACAATATATGTGTTATGTACAAACTATGTGTGTTATGTACACAATATATGTGTTATGTACACAATATATGTGTTTTGTACACAATATATGTGTTATGTACACAATATATGTGTTATGTACAAACTATGTGTTATGTACAAGCTATATGTGTTAAGTACACAATATATGTGTTATGTACAAACTATGTGTGTTATGTACACAATATATGTGTTTTGTACACAATATATGTGTTATGTACACAATATATGTGTTTTGTACACAATATATGTGTTATGTACACAATATATGTGTTATGTACACAATATATGTGTTATGTACAAACTATGTGTTATGTACAAGCTATATGTGTTAAGTACACAATATATGTGTTATGTACAAGCTATGTGTGTTATGTACACAATATATGTGTTATGTACAAACTATATCTGTTATGTACAAACTATATGTGTTATGTACACAATATATGTGTTATGCCCAAGCTATATGTGTTATGTATATAAATATGGAACTGATGTATAAATATGTAGACTCTTGCCACTAAAATATGTCTAAATCTATAACTGAAACATGCATATGACTATAAGTAAAAATTATTTTAATAAAAAATATAAATAAATGAGATGTTTATACAATTACAAATCAAATGTGCATAAAATTATACATTTATAAATATGTATAAAACTATAAACCAAATGTATAAAAAAAACTATAATCAGTTGTGTATGAAACTATAAATAAAAAAATACGTGTATAACTATAAGCCAAATGTGTACAAAACTATAAATTGATTTGTGTACAAAACTATAAATTAAATGTGTGAAACTATCAAGAAGAGACTATAAACCTGCAAATAATCTGCGTTTAGGCATGAACATGAAATGTGTATAACAACCTAATAAACGAAATTTGTACATACCAATACATGAAATGTTTTAAAACCTATAAATGAAATTGTACATACCAGCAATACATGAAATGTATATAAACCTATGAATGAAATGTTTATGAAACTATAGAGGAAATGTTTCTTGTACAATAACTGAAATGTATATAAACTTAAGAAGAAAATGTTATACAATTATAAATGACGTGTATAAAAATGTAAAAGCAATATTTATAAACCTATAAATGAGATGTGTATACAATTGTAAAAGCAATATTTATAAACCTATAAATGAGATGTGTATAAAAATGTAAAAGCAATATTTATAAACCTATAAATGAGATGTGTATACAATTGTAAAAGCAATATTTATAAACCTATAAATGAGATGTGTATACAATTGTAAAAGCAATATTTATAAACCTATAAATGAGATGTGTATACAATTATAAAAGCAATATTTATAAACCTGTAAATGAGATGTGTATACAATTGTAAAAGCAATATTATAAACCTATAAATGAGATGTGTATACATTTGTAAAAGCAATATTTATACACCTATAAATGAGATGTGTATACAATTGTAAAAGCAATATTTATACACCTATAAATGAGACTTGTATAGCGCAACTAAAATAAACCTAAATGCACTTTATTATTATGAAATGTTATTACCATTTTATGTATATTTTATGTATATTTTATGTATATTTTATGTATTTTTATGTATATTTTATGTAACTACAAATAGACATTCTATGAAAGTATAACTGAAATATAAATTAATCTGTGAATTAAAATAGTTTCCTGCGAAAATAAAACTATTATTTTAAAAAAATTAAACATAAATTTGTGATTAATTGATTATTTGTATTAATTGATTATTTGTATTAATTGATTATTTGTATTAATTGATTATTTGTATTAATTGATTATTTGTATTAATTGATTATTTGAATTTATTGATTATTTGTATTAATTGATTATTTGTATTTATTGATTATTTGTATTAATTGATTATTTGTATTTATTGATTATTTGTATTAATTGATTATTTGTATTAATTGATTATTTGTATATATTGATTATTTGTATTTATTTATTAATAATATTATTTATTGCTGTAGTTACTATATTAACATGTTATTAATTTGCAAATAAAATTGTCTGAACATTATAACTGAAACTGATATAAAGTCACGCATGAAATATGTAATTTTAATGCCATGAAAAATATACTAACAACAAAACAAATATCAACAGGGCTGAAACTAAGAATGGCAAAATGTTACATCTTCTCAATATTCCTGTATGGTGCAGAAACATGGACATTAGACAAGAAAACAGAACAGAAAATTGAAGCCTTTGAAATGTGGATTTATAGAAGAATAGGTAGAATTGGATGGAAACAAAAGATAACAAACGATGAAGTTTTAAAACAACTGAAAATAAAAAGAGAACTACTAAACACAATTAAGACAAGACAAATGAAATTTTTGGGCCATGTTAAAAGACACAACAGCCTACTAAAAGTAATATTGGAAGGGAAAATACAAGGGAAAAGAGGCAGATGCAGACCAAGACTACCATGGACGAGTAACATCAAAAGATGGACAAGTCAATCTATGACAGCCATCACCATCAAAGTAAGAAACAGAGTAGAATGGTGATCCATGGTAGCCAATCTTCGTTGCGGAGAAGGCACTCAATGATGATGATGAAATATGAATAAAACAGCAACTGAAACTAAAATAGAGCTGTGACTGAATTGTGAGTTTAACTATAACTGAATTACGTGAAACACGTAGCAGCCTGGCTGTGATGTTATGTTTATTGTGTTATAGATTTATAGTAATTTATCTCAATTTATACTTGATATTTTAATTAGATATATTTCATAAATTCCAGGATGTTATAAGTGAAATGCGCATCTAGAAACATCTGGAATTTTCGAAAAACCATAACTTTTAATTATTCTGAAATGTAACTGAAATGGCCATTAAATTATCACTGAAATATAAATTATTCTATAACTGAAATATATTTGCAACTATTAATTTATTATGAAAATATATATAAATCTATAACTGATGTATATAATCATGCATACGAATCTTAATTGTGCTATGTATCACTAACTAATAAATAAACTATAATATATTAATCTATAATTTTACCTACACTAATATATTTATATATTAAACACAAAATGAGAAATATATATATATATATATAGGCCTTAACATTAATGGAAAGATAATCAATAACCTAAGATATGCTGACGATAATGTTCTACTAGCAGAAAATCCTAAAGATCTACAACAATTACTTAATGAAATAAACACGACAAGGAAAAAATATGGACTAGATATGAATATCAAAAAGACTAAAACTATGATCATAAACAAAGAAAATTCTCAAGACCTACAATTAAATATCACAGTTGAGGAATACATCTGGAGACAGTCCAGAGCTACAACTACCTTGGACATACTATAACCAGTGGTGGAAAATGTACAACTGAAATAAACAAAAGAATAGGTATGGCAAAAAGTAATTTTAATGTCATGAAAAATATACTAACATCAAAACAAATATCAGCAGGGCTGAAACTAATAATAGCAAAATGTTACAACTTCTCAATATTCCTGTATGGTGCAGAAACATGGACATAAGACAAGAAAAGAGAACAGAAAATTGAAGCCTTTGAAATGTGGGTATATAGAAGAATAGATAGAATTGGATGGAAGGAAAAGATAACAAACGATGAAGTTTTAAAACAACTAAAAATGAAAAGAGAACTACTAAACACAATTAGAGCAAGACAAATGAAATTTTTTGTCATGTTAAAAGACACAACAGTCTAATAAAAGTAATATTAGAAGGGAAAATACAAGGTAAAAGAGGCAGAGGCAGACCAAGACTTACATGGACGAGTAATATCAAAAGATGGACAAGTCAGCCTATGGCAATCTGCACCATCAAAGCAAGAGACAGAGTGGAATGGTGCTCCATGGTAGCCAACCTTCGATGCGGAGAGGGCACTCAAAGATGATGATATATATATATATCTTTTTCATTATGAGGTAATAGCTAAATATAAATTTAACTACAGTTCTAGCTGTACTGAATATTAAAATATAAATGAAATGAATACTATATTTATCATCATCATCATCATCAAGTACCGGGCCTACTGGCGTAGGTGATCATGTCTCTATATTTATACTATATGAAAATGTACCAGTCAAGTGCCAGTGGATAAAAAGATACAGCTAAGCCGATGAGTCTTGATAGGACACGCACTTAGGAAGCCAACAGAGAGTATTACACAACAGACCCTTTTTTGGAACCCCCAGGGAAAAAGACTTAGAGGAAGACCAAGGAATTCTTGGAGAAGACAGATGGAAGCAGAGATAAAGATGATGGGGAAGACATGGAATGATCTTAAAAGAATGGCAAGAAACAGAACGGCTTGGAAAGTGTTTTTGAAGACCTATGCTCCACAGGGAGTTGAAAGTGTTTGTTGAAGACCTATGCTCCACAGGGAGTTGAAAGTGTTTGTTGGAGACCAATGTTGCACAGGGAGTTGAAAGTGTTTGTTCGAGACCTATGCTCCACAGGGAGTTGAAAGTGTTTGTTGAAGACCTATGTTCCACAGGGAGTTGAAAGTGTTTGTTGGAGACCTATGCTCCACAGGGAGTTGAAATGTTTGTTGGAGACCTATGCTCCACAGGGAGTTGAAAGTGTTTGTTGGAGACCTATTTTCTACAGGGGGTTGAAAAATAGAAGATAGAAGAGTGAGAGAGAGAGAGAGAGTGACATAACAGAGAGAGACAGAATCTGATTTCTTCATCTTTCTTCCTTCCTCATTTGCCTTTTAGCGTCGAGGGGAGATATAATATGCGGTCTTAAGCTCATCCGTTGACCTCTCCTGCTGTTATGTTTCCTAGTGTTTCTAATATTCCATCAATCCATCTTTTTAAAGAGAGAGAGAGAATACTATATTATAACTGAAGTAATGTTTACACATCCTTCGATTTCAGTTACCAAGCTTTCATGTATAAAAAATAGATTGAAATAATGTGTAACAGTAATACAAAAGAGCGTTAGGAAAGTTGTGAGATGCACCAATGAGTATTAAAAACGTTTAATAAAAGGCTACAATTAAGAATAGCAAAATGTTACGTCTTTTCAATATTCCTGTATGGTGCAGAAACATGGACATCAGACAAGAAAACAGAACAGAAAATTGAAGCCTTTGAAATGTGGATTTATAGAAGAATAGGTACAATTGGATGGAAAGAAAAGAAAACAAACGATGAAGTTTTAAAACAACTAACAATGAAAAGAGAACTACTAAACACAATTAGAACAAGACAAATGCGATTTATGAGCCATGTTAAAAGACACAACAGCCTACTAAAAGTAATATTGGAAGGGAAAATACAAGGTAAAAGAGGCAGAGACAGACCAAGACTAACATGGACGAGTAACATCAAAAGATGGACAGGTCAAACTTTGACAATCTGCACCATCAAAGCAAGAGACAGAGTGGAATGACTCTCCATGATAGCCAACCGTCGTTGCGGAGACGGCACTCGATGATGATGATGATGATGATGATAATATGAAAGATATCATAGGAAATGAAAATAACGTACAGCTAATAACTGACAGGTAGCCGCAATAGCTCAGTGGTTAGTGAACTGGACTACAAAGGACAAGGGGTAGGGTTCGATCCCAACCGACGGCTACCGGTTCACCCAGCCTTTAACGGGTACCGGATTTTTTTTTTTTTTAGGAAAGTAAAGCGGCCATAGATTTTAGAAGCAGTGATCTCTGCAATATGTGCCATTTTGGCACGCAAGGTTTCTGTTTTTGAGATTGTGGTTCTGCCCTATGTGCCGTCATCGGCTCGAAAGGACAATAGATAGATAGAAAGCGGCACTGGCGTAATACTGACTTCATTACCCCAAAAATCATGTGCTGAAGGTCTATAAAATTTATGGTCACTAACACCATATTCCCTATACGATACTTGGCGTGACGGGGGTACTTTAGTTTTTTCAACAATTGACTCAAATACTCCATAATTCACGGTATATGTCCAGACAGGAGACAACCAAGATAGTGTAAACTCTAGGGCAGAAAGAAGAGGGTGGGAACAAGTGTAAATGTGTTAAACTTTAAAAAAATGGACCGATCGGTGGGTACAGCTTCTAGTTTTCATCTTAAAGTCGACTTTTAAATATTCCAGAAACTTCGATTTTATTTAGAAACTTCGAGTTTTCATGTTAAAAAAATAGCTGAAAGTAAATTCGAAAGGGAAACATTACGTATCATCATCATGTGCTATACCGGTTGGCGCAGGCGATCATGTCATTCCACAATCTCTCTTTTATCCACAGTATATCAAATCATGAGGGAAGTAGAGAATAGTGACACTGTGACCTTCCAGGCATGTCGTAAGAGGCGACTAAGGAGGTTGATCGATGGCTTGACAAGCTGTCATTGTAAAAAGTGTTGTTATGGAAACAGCTCCATAGATTTTAGAGCAGTGATCTCTGCAATATGTGCCATTTTGGCACACAAGGTTTCTGTTTTTGAGATTGTGGTTCTGCCCTATGTGCCGTCTTCGGCTCGAAAGGACAATAGATAGACATCGCATCAGTTCTGTTGTTGACTGTTTTCCATGCATTGACACCAAGCTATCCAGTATTTTCTCTCTTTGTCGTCCACGATCTCTCTTTCCTTTTATTTTGCCAGTTGTAACCAAGTATTCCAACTTTCCTCTTCTCATGATGTGCCCGAATAATGTTGATTGTTTCTTTCTGATGTTTTTTAGGAAACAGTATTTATGAAACAGTATTTATGAAACAGTATTTATGAAACAGTGTTTAGGAAACAGTTTTTAGGGAAAAGCACAGACACATTACATTATGTGGAAACTAAAATCATGTGTGAATATTACGATCGCTTCACAAACTAAAATCATGTGTGAATATTACGATCCCTTCACAAGCTAAAATCATGTGTGAATATTACGATCACTTCACAAACTAAAATCATGTGTGAATATTACGATCCCTTCACAAACTGAAGTCATGTGTGAATATTACGATCACTTCACAAACTAAAATCATGTGTGAATATTACGATCCCTTCACAAACTAAAATCATGTGTAAATATTACGATCCCTTCACAAACTAAAATCATGTGTAAATATTACGATCCTTCACAAACTAAAATCATGTGTAAATATTACGATCCCTTCACAAACTAAAATCATGTGTAAATATTACGATCCCTTCACAAACTAAAATCATGTGTAAATATTACGATCACTTCACAAACTAAAATCATGTGTAAATATTACGATCACTTCACAAACTAAAATCATGTGTAAATATTACGATCACTTCACAAACTAAAATCATGTGTAAATATTAAGATCACTTCACAAACTAAAATCATGTGTAAATATTACGATCCCTTCACAAACTAAAATCATGTGTGTGTATTACGATCCCTTCACAAACTAAAAAAATTAATAATCACAATTTTGTTAATAACCTTTACCTACCCTTTACATTTACAAAAAAAAAAAAAAAACCCTAGCTTTAGTTATCCCGTGCGACGCCTCTGACCGTCCTTCAAGCCGAGTACACAACCCGAGTCTTGTTTACTAATTACTGTTGAGTTTATACATTGAATTATAATATTTACACAACACACAACCATTTCTGTATTTTTGGTTAAAATTGTAGTACTACTACAATGTAATATTTGTAGTACAAACCATACGAAATATATGTGAACAGTTTCGTGTTGTAGTGGATGGACACACCGCTGAATGAAAACATCGAACTACACACGAGATTCAAAATGGCGATACTACAACACACCCCTTGATAAACCTTCCATAAACACAGTTTGAATATTTAGTTCTACAAATATGAGGGGCTGTACACATTCTTCGTTTACCTCTCTTTCGTTTAATTCAGTTCATTTCATGAATTGAAGAGGAAATTCTACGGTTCGATGTATTAATAAAAAATGAAATCTGTGTTTTAAATTATTTATGTATTGATTGGGAGTAGCAGGAAATAAGGAAATATTTCAACCAATCACTGCAGGCGTTTTTTTATTATATCTTTTTTCAGTTGGGTTGAAACGCTATCAACTATGATTTCAACGTAAAAATGTTGTGGGGAAATCAACAATTAGAAAGTTGAACTGTGTTTTAATATTTATTTGTTCTATTTTGATATAGTCGAGAGAATTTGTTTTCTTTCTTTTTTTCTGGGTTGTTTGTTTGTTTGTTGTTAGAAATATAATAATGGTTCGCGTCATATGTGATATAGTGCTCAATATATAATTATGATTTCAAAAAGTGTATTTCTTGTGGTTAGAATTAATATGTTTAATATTTATTGGAATTTTTAAAATTATTATTTATTAGAATTAAAACATTTATTATTTTTTAGAATTAAAATATTTGTTTTTTATTAGAATTAAAACAGCTATTATTTATTAGAATTTAGATATTTATTATTAATTAGAATTAAAATATGTATTATTTATTAGAATTAAAATATTTATTATTTATTAGAATTTAGATATTTATTATTAATTAGAATTAAAATATTTATTTTTTATTAGAATTAAAATATTTATTATTTATTAGAATTTAGATATTTATTATTAATTAGAATTAAAATATTTATTTTTTATTAGAATTAAAATATTCATTATTTATTAGAATTTAGATATTCATTATTAATTCGATTTAAATTATTTTTTTATTTATTAAAATTAAAATATGCATTATTTATTAGAATTAATATATTTATAATTAATTAGAATTAAAATATTTATTATTTTTTTAGAAATAAAATATTTATGAATTGCATTTGATACATTTGTTTGGATTGGTATAAAAATGTTTGATATAATTTGAATTTAAATCTTTAATATTTATTTGATTTTAAATATTTTTTTAAAATTTGAATGAAAATGTTTTTTTTTAATTTAAAATTAAAGTGTTTATTATTTATTTGAATTAAGATATTTCTTATTTATTAAAATCACAATATTGTTATTTATTTCAATTAAGATATTTGTTATTTTAAAAATCAAAGTGTCTGTTATTTATTTGAATTAAGATATTTCTTATTTATTTAATTAATATTTGTGTTATTTACTTTTAATGAAGATTCGTGTTATGTATTGAAAACAAAATATTTGACATATATATGAATTGAAATATATTACATTTTGTAAACAAAATACTTGTTATTTATTTGAATAAAATGTTATTATAATTTGAATTACAATAATTATCATTTGAATCCAAATATTTGTAATTTCAATTACAAATATTTGCTGATAAAATTAAAAAAAAATTTTTTATCATGAAATGATATCCCTTTTTGTTTACGATATCGTAACTGCTGAATATCATGTCATCAACATCATCAAGTGCCTTCTCCGCAACGAAGGTTGGCTACCATTGAGCGCCATTCCACTCTGTCTCTTGCTTTGATAGTGCAGGTTGTCATAGGCTGACTTGCTCATCTTTTGATGTTACTCGTCCATGTTAGTCTTGGTCTGCCTCTTCCTCTTTTACCTTGTATTTTCCCCTCCAGGATTACTTTTAGTAGGCTGTTGTGTCTTTTAACACGCCCCAAAAATTTCATTTGTCTTAATTGTGTTTAGTAGTTCTCTTTTCATTTTTAGTTGTTTTAAAACTTCTTCGTTTGTTTTCTTTTCATTCCATCCAATTCTACCTAATCGTCTATACATCCACATTTCAAAGGCTTTAATTTTCTGTTCTGTTTTCTTGTCTAATGTCCATGTTTCTGCACCATACGGGAATATTGAGAAGATGTAACATTTTGCTATTCTTAGTTTTAGCCCTGGTGTTATTTGTTTTGATGTTAGTATGTTCTTCATGACATTAAAATTACTTTTTGCCATTCCTATTCTTTTGTTTATTTCAGTTGTACATTTTCCATCACTGGTTATAGTATGTCCAAGTTAGTTGTAGTTCTGAACTGTCTCCAGGTCTATTCCATCACTGGTTATAGTATGTCCAAGGTAGTTGTAGTTCTGAACTGTCTCCAGGTCTATTCCTTCAACTTTGATATCCACTTGTGGGTTTTGGGTATCTTCTTTGTTTACGATCATAGTTTTAGTCTTTTTGATATTCATATCTAGTCCATATTTTTTGCTTGTCGTGTTTATTTCATTAAGTAATTGTTGTAGATCTTTAGGATTTTCTGCTAGTAGAACAGCATCGTCAGCATATCTTAGGTATATCATGTACCTACCGCAAATTATTATCTCTGCATATTATCTTTATGCATTACTAAATATAAAACAGTAAGTTTGAATTCAAAGATTAAATAATTACCTGCAAATTAAATTTTTTAAATATGAAATCAAATTATTCGACCTCACATTTGATGGGAAAAAAATAACACAAATAATAAATTATTTAAATTCAACGATTTTCACAACAAAATATATATATATATATATATCATCATCATCATTATCAAGTACCTGGCCTGCTAGCGTAGGTGATCATGTCTGTCCACAACTTTCGATCTCGACAGTTATTTATCATTTCTGTTGTTGACCTTCTGCCAAGCCATTCTCTTAAGCTGTCTGGTATCTTTTCTCTATGCTTCCCTCTTTCTCTTCGTCCATCAATTTTCCCAGTTGTTACAATATATTCCAGCTGTTCTCTTCTCATTACATGGCCAAAAAATGATGATTGTTTCTTCCTAATATTGGAAACTAGCTCTCTTTTTGCTTTGGCCTCTTTCAGAACGTTTTCATTATTCTTCTTAGCTGTCCATGATATTCTCAACATTCTTCTGTAAAACCACATCTGTACAGACTGCAGTGATTTTCTTGTCTGCTGTCCTATTGTCCATGATTCACATCCATATGTTAAGACTGGCTCTATATAGCATTTAGAACTCTTTTTCTAGTTTCTATTGTCAAAAATGTATTCCATAGTATCTTCATTTTTTGGAAAGCTGCTTTTGCATGAGCCATTCTCTCACCTCTGTTGTACATCTTCCGTCTGAGGTTAACATTGTTCCCAAATATTTAAATTCATTTACCTATTTTAATATTGTTCCATTGTCTTTATTGTACATTGCGGTGAAGTCTTTTTCTTGTTGCTACATTACTTCCGTCCTTTTGCTATTAAGGCTGAGCCCTTTATTTTGCCCTCCTTCACTATAATGTCTACAGTAACTCACTTTCACTATTCTACAAAAATGCATAGTATTTTTTGAAAATCTGGTTTGCCTGAGCCATTCATACACACACACACACACACACACACACACACACACACACACACTCACACACACACACACACACACATATATTGTCCTTTCGAGCCGAAGACGGCACATAGGGCAGAACCACAATCTCAAAAACAGAAACCTTGCGTGCCAAAATGGCACATATTGCAGAGATCACTGCTTCTAAAATCTATGGCGCTGTTTCCATAACAACACTTTTTACAATGACAGTTTGTCAAGCCATCAATCAACCTCCTTAGTCGTCTCTTACGACATGCCTGGAAGGTCACAGTGTCACTATTCTATACTTCCTTCATAGTGAGGCCCGGTAACACACGGGAAATATATATATATTGATATATTAAACCTACTGTCTAAGTATAAATTACTCTCCAAAATGATCCATTAAATAATCAACAATAAACTGTAAACAAATTACAGTACATGTTGCCCTCGTTATAGTAGTGGTTATAAGCAGGTATATAATTAATGCTGGCAGCAATACGCCAGAGCGTAATATATTTTTAAGGAAATAGATTAATTATACCAGTTTTTGAGGTTGGAAATACGAAGGCGGAAGATAGATATGCAGACAGAGAGACATGTGGATAGACAGACAGAGAGACAGATACAGAGACAGATAGAGAGACAGACAGAGAGACATGTGGATAGACAGAGAGAGACAGACAGAGAGACATGTGGATAGACAGACAGAGAGACATATGGATAGACAGACAGAGAGACAGATAGAGAGACAGATAGAGAGACAGATAGAGAGATAGACAAACAGATAAACAGACAGACAGGTAGATAGATAGACAGACAGACAGACAGACTGATAGATAGATAGATAGATAGATAGATAGATAGATAGATAGATAGATAGATAGATAGATAGATAGATAGATAGATAGATAGATAGATAGATAGATAGATAGGTAGATAGGTAGATAGGTAGATAGGTAGATAGGTAGATAGATAGATAGATAGATAGATAGATAGATAGATAGATAGATAGATAGATAGATAGATAGATAGATAGATAGATAGATAGGTAGATAGGTAGATAGGTAGATAGATAGATAGATAGATAGATAGATAGATAGATAGATAGATAGATAGATAGATAGATAGATAGATAGATAGATAGATAGATAGATAGATAGATAGATAGATAGATAGATAGATAGGTAGATAGGTAGATAGGTAGATAGGTAGATAGGTAGATAGATAGATAGATAGATAGATAGATAGATAGATAGATAGATAGATAGATAGATAGATAGATAGATAGATAGATAGATAGATAGATAGATAGATAGATAGATAGATAGATAGATAGATAGATAGATAGATAGATAGATAGATAGATAGATAGATAGATAGAAATTTAAACAAAACAGACAGATGGACAGAGAGGCAGACATACAGATACACTGGTCAGAATTACACCAACTCGGGCTAATATCCCAGACAAAAATCTAATAAACTGCAACAACACAACAGAATTGACACGATGTGCAGTGGGCAGAAGACTGTGGAAGGACATGATCGCCTACGCCAGCCGGTAAGGCATGTAGTGAATCTCCACCATTAACTACTAACAATAATCTTTCATAAATTAAATTTGAATTTAGCGAAACAATTTTACGTTTTTTGTTTGGCGTTTTACAAACTGGAACCACTTCCATGGAAAAAATCAGTTTTATGTATGAGGGGAATGTACGTGGGGCATGACATCCTCAACCAGAAAAATGTAATGTTATTTTTTTTTCAAAATGTGTAAGCGAATGAGCCGCGATAGCTCAGTGGTTAGTGAACTGGACCTAAAAAGGATAAGGGGAAGGGTTCGATCCCAACCAACGGCTTCCGAGTTTACCCAGCCTTAAATGGGTACCGGATTTTTTTCTGGGAAAGTGAAGCGGCACGGGCGTAATACCGACCACATTACCCCAAAAATCATGTGCTGAAGGTCTGTAAAAATGTATGGTCACTAACACCATATTTCCCTATACGTCGCTTGGCGTGACGGGGGTACTTTACCTTTTTTTTTTACTATGTGAGCGAATTATCTAAATTCATGTTTAATATTCTATTTCAAAATAAGTATCATCATCATGTGTCATATCGATTGGCGTAGGCGATCATGTCCTTCTACAATCTTCTTTCTACAGTTTATCGTATCAGTTCTGTTGATGGTTGTTTTTTTTAAATATGTATAGAATAATTGAATTAAATTGTGTTATCTTTATGAAATGTGTTGTTTTATCTTTATGAAATGTGTTGTTTTATCTTTATGAAATGTGATGTTTTATCTTTATGAAATGTGTTGTTTTATCTTTATGAAATGTGTTGTTTTATCTTTATGAAATGTGATGTTTTATCTTTATGAAATGTGATGTTTTATCTTTATGAAATGTGTTGTTTTATCTTTATGAAATGTGTTGTTTTATCTTTATGAAATGTGTTGTTTTATCTTTATGAAATGTGTTGTTTTATCTTTATGAAATGTGTTGTTTTATCTTTATTACTTCATAAAAATAATATCAATATCTATCAAAAAGACTAAGACTATGATCGTAAACAAAGATAATACTCAAAACCCACAAATGGATATCAAAGTGGAAGGAATAGACCTGGAGACAGTTCAGAACTACAACTACCTTGGACATACTATAACCAGTGATGGAAAATGTACAACTGAAATAAACAAAAGAATAGGAATGGCAAAAAGTAATTTTTATGTCATGAAGAACATACTAACATCAAAACAAATAACACCAGGGCTGAAACTAAGAATGGCAAAATGTTATATTTTCTCAATATTCCTATATGGTGCAGAAACATGGACATTAGACAAGAAAACAGAACAGAAAATTAAGCCTTTGAAATGTGGATTTATAGAAGAATAGGCAGAATTGGATGGAAGAAAAAGAAAACAAACGACGAAGTCTTAAAACAACTAAAAATGAAAAGAGAACTACTGAACACAGTTAGAACAAGACACATGAAATTTCTGGGACATGTTAAAGACACAACAGCCTAATGAAATCAATATTAAAAGGGAAAATACAAAGCAAAAGAGGCAGACCAATACTAACATGGACGAGTAATATCAAAAGATGGATAAGTCAGCCTATGACAATCTGCACCATCAAAGCAAGAGACAGAGTGGAATGGCGCTCCATGGTAGCCAACCTTCGTTGAGGCTGAGTCCTTTATTTTTGCTTTTCCTTATCTATAATGTTTAACATTTCTTGAAACTCATTTCCCCTTTTAGCGATTAAGACTGTATCATTAGCATATAGTAGGTTATTTATATTATGACCTCCAATTGTTATTCCAGGCATACCCCTTATGGATCTTAAATTAATCTCACAAGACATATTAAATAAATCTAGTGACAGCACACTGCATAACTAGGTGTTCTACATCAGTAAATCCCACCATTACAAGGGTCACGGCGATCATGACCTTTGTTAGTCTCTTCTGACACGGGCTATTTCCAGGAAGGCTCACCAGAAGGTCAAGGTGAGGTCACGATAAGTTATTGGGCGAATTCTGTGTTTGAATGTTCTTTCAGAAATGTTATTATTAAGATCTTCACTTTTCTTCTTCTTCTTCCTTTTTTCTTCTTCTTCCTCTTCCTTTTTCTTCTTCTTCTTCTGCTTCTACTTCTTCTTCTTCTGCCTTTTCTTCTTCTTCTTCTTCTTCTTCTGCTTCTACTTCTTCTTCCTCTTCTTCTGCTTTTCTTCTTCTGCTTCTACTTCTTCTACTTCTTCTTCTTTTCTTCCTCTTCCTCTTCTTCTGCTTTTCTTCTTCTGCTTCTACTTCTTCTTCTTCTGCCTTTTCTTCTTCTTCTTCTTCTTTTCTTCTTCTTCTTCTCCTTCTTCCTCTTCAGCTTCTACTTCTTTGGCTTTCAAGTGTTGTCATTATGCGAACTTGACTTTTGTTATGTGCCACGATGGAGTGGTAGGAACAACATCATGACACAAGATGAGCTGGTCACATGGTCAGTACTTGTATATGGAGGGGTAGGAACAACATCATGACACAAGATGAGCTGGTCACATGGTCAGTACTTGTATATGGAGTGGTAGGAACAACATCATGACACAAGATGAGCTGGTCACATGGTCAGTACTTGTATATGGAGTGGTAGGAACAACATCATGACACAAGATGAGCTGGTCACATGGTCAGTACTTGTATATGGAGTGGTAGGAACAACATCATGACACAAGATGAGCTGGTCACATGGTCAGTACTTGTATATGGAGTGTTAGGAACAACATCATGACACAAGATGAGCTGGTCACATGGTCAGTACTTGTATATGGAGTGGTAGGAACAACATCATGACACAAGATGAGCTGGTCACATGGTCAGTACTTGTATATGGAGTGGTAGGAACAACATCATGACACAAGATGAGCTGGTCACATGGTCGGTACTTGTATATGGAGGGGTAGGAACAACATCATGACACAAGATGAGCTGGTCACATGGTCAGTACTTGTATATAAGTGTGTGTGTCTGAATTTTTCCCTGAATCTGCGCCGTGGCTGACACACTCCATCTTCGGCAGTTTGTATCTTGCTTGTATATCGATCCGCTTAAACAAACAGCTGACTTTATGAGAGATTCTGGAATCCTACTCTTATTGAAACTTGATCGCAGAGAGAAAGAGAGAGAGAGACAGAGAGACAGAGACAGAGAAAGACAGAGAGAATATCTTGTTATAACGTCGGAGTTTTCCCTTCTCGTCGGGAAGATGGCGACTAGATATATCGGTCCCTCTTTGCCTGTGATGTCTCTGTGCTGTTCTCCAGCAGCATTGTCTTGCTGTTTCCATTAACCCAATGTCTTCTAGAGCTGCTGTTCTCTCTTTACTTCTTGTTAAGACTTTATGAAGGATGCTGGCTGGTGGTGATCGTAGTATGTGTCTATACGATGCTGTAGTAATCTTCGACGTGCCAAAGCGACGTTTAAAGCTAGAGTTGAAAGCATTCAGCGACTCATATCTGATAGATTGGTGAACCAGAATTATCCTAATTCTACCCCACCTCTTCGCGGTGCCAGTAGGTGTGAAAGCATTTAGCGACTCATATCTAATAGATTGGTGAACAAGAATTATCCAAATTCTACCCCACCTCTTCGCGGTGCCAGTAGGTGTGAAAGCATTTAGCGACTCATATCTAATAGATTGGTGAACAAGAATTATCCAAATTCTACCCCACCTCTTCGCGGTTCCCCTAGGTGTGAAAGCATTCAGCGACTCATATCTGATAGATTGGTGAACAAGAATTATCCAAATTCTACCCCACCTCTTCGCGGTGCCCCTAGGTGTGAAAGCATTCAGCGACTCATATCTGATAGATTGGTGAACCAGAATTATCCTAATTCTACCCCACCTCTTCGCGGTGCCCCTAGGTGTGAAAGCATTTAGCGACTCATATCTAATAGATTGGTGAACAAGAATTATCAATATTCTACTCCACCTCTTCGCGGTGCCCCTAGGAGTGAAAACATTTAGCGACTCATATCTAATAGATTGGTGAACCAGAATTATCAATATTCTACTCCACCTCTTTGCAGTGCCCCTAGGACCAGACTAACCAGTCTAGTCTGGTCAAGTGTGTGGCGATCAAAACGGAAGACAACACGGTACTTTGAAATTGACGTTTTCAAGTCGGATGTGTCGGGGCTGAAAGTCGCAAATGTCACAATTCTACTACAAATCGTAACAGCAGTGCTAAAACTAAAAATAGCAAAATATTATATCTTCTCAATATTCCTGTATGGTGCAGAAACATGGACATTAGACAAGAAAAGAGAACAGAAAATTGAAGCCTTTGAAATGTGGTTATATAGAAGAATAGATAGAATTGGATGGAAGGAAAAGAAAACAAACGATGAAGTTTTAAAACAACTAAAAATGAAAAGAGAACTACTAAACACAATTAGAACAAGACAAATGAGATTTTTGGGGCTTGTTAAAAGACACAACAGCCTACTAAAAGTAATCTTGGAGGGGAAAATACAAGGTAAAAGAGGCAGAGACAGACCAAGACTAACATGGACGAGTATCATCAAAAGATGGATAAGTCAGTCTTACAACAAACTTTACTATCAAAGCTAGAGACAGCGAAATGGCGCTCAATGGTAGCCAACCTTCAATACGGAGACGGCACCCAATGGTGATGACTACAAACCACAACACATACTCAACACTAATGCAACACAACATATACACAAACACAACACAAACACAACACAAACACAACACAAACACAACACACACACCACATACACAATACAAACACAACACACCACATACACAATACATACTCAACACAAACACAACACAACGCATACACAACACAACACATACTCAACACTAATACTCAACACATACTCAACGCAAACACAACACATCACATACACAACACATACTCAACACAAACACAACACACACTCAACACATACACAACACAACACAACAAATACACAACACAACACAAAACAACACATACTCAACACGACACATCACATACACAACACAACACAAAACAACACATACTCAACACAACACAACACATACTCAACACAACACAATTACAAACACAACACAAAGAGATACACAAACACTTAACCTATTATTGACGCACTTTCTTCACAAATTAATTATCACCATACCCCTCCATATCTAACACGCCACAGTCAACCAACAACTAAAAATGGATACTTCATAACTTAAAATTAACATTACATTATTACAGAATGTATCACAACAACAAAATTTACCCCACACTACTCCTGTACTTCTGAGGTTATTCTCCACACACTGCGACCATAACACAGCATTGTATACACACTTTATTCTTATCCGAAATGTTTAAATTGTGCATCTCCCAGTGCCGCTTTGAAGCACACGAAGTAAATAAATGCAGAACAACACACCATCTGTTCTATGTTTACATGTTTCGATGCCCTTTTATCTTTCCTTAAAAACATAATTTATGGAATAATTCCAAATGTGAAACTTTATATCTTCTTATAAATTCCATTGAATAAAATTTGATTTAATTTTATGTTTATTTATTTACGAAATCAAAGTAGCTAATTTAACCGGTTTTCTCCGGAACACGAATCAATATTCCGGTTAAGATCCAGGAGTGACTGTGCCATAAGATTGACAGGCAGGTCTCGTGTGTTGCTCTACTTTGAAAGGTGCTGCTGTTGACCGAGACCGAGGTCGAGGGCTGGAATAGGAGGAGCTAACGCCGAGTTGTTTCCCCGCCTTCTCTGTGATGTCCCGGCTGGAAAAGGCGGGACGGAAATAGCTGTTGTTAGAGTGCTAAAACTCTTAAAGTCAACATGGATTAACACTCCTTATCTTGTCGTGCTTTATTTGCATAGTCAGTGGAGCGTCATGGGGCGCTGCGGTGTTCTGTCCTGGGGTAAAACGTTCCGTAGTGGAAGGTGCTATGCAGCAGATTTGATATCTTCATCTTGGTCTTCCTTCTTTACTTGTCATTATCATCATCATTAAGTACCATGCCAGCTGGTGTAGGTGATCATGTCTCTCCACAACTTTAGATCAATACAGTTATTTATCATTTCTGTTGTTGACTTTCTGCCAAGCCATTCTGTCTGGTATTTTTTTTCTTTGCATCCCCCTAACTCTTGGTCCCTCAATTTCCCAGTTGTTACAATATATTCCAGCTGTTCTCTTCTCATTACATGGCCAAAAATTTATGATTGTTTCTTCCTAATATTGCAAATTAGCTCTTTTTGTTTTGGCCTCTTTCAGAACATTTTCATTACTATTCTTAGCTGTACATGATATTCTCGATATTCTTCTGCAAAACCACATTTCTACAGACTCCGTTGATTTTCTCTGTCATATTTTCCATGATTCACATCCATATGTCAGGGAGCCGCGATAGCTCAGTGGTTAGTGAACTGGACTACAAAGGACAAAGGGTAGGGTTCGATCCAAACCGACGGCTTCCGTATTCACCCAGCCTTAAATGGGTACCGGATTTTTTTCTGGGAAAGTAAAGCAGCACGGGCGTAATACCGACCACATTACCCCAAAAATCATGTGCTGAAGGTCTGTAAAATATAGGGTCACTAACACCATATTTCCCTATACGCCTCTTGGCGTGACGGGGGTACTTTATTTACTTTTACACCCATATGTTAAGAATGGCTCTACATAACATTTAAGAACTCTTGTTAATGGTTCTATTGTCAATAATTGATAACACAGTATTTTCCTCATTTCTTTTCTTTTTTTTATTGGGGAATCTTCTTTTGCCTGTGAACTAAAAATGGGTACTGTATAACTTAAAATTAACATTTGCAAAATTACAAAAAGTAGCAGAACAATAAAAATTACCCTCACCTACCCCTGTGCATATTGTCCACACACGGCAACCATAACACAGCATTGTATACACATTTTATTCTTATCCAAAATATTAAAATTCTGCATCTCCCCACGCCGCTGTGTAGCACACCAAGCACATAAATATGACACAACTTATAAATAAACAACGGGAGATAGATAACAATAAATATTTAAAAAAAAAATAAAGTATAAATTGATATAAATAAATATAACAAATAAACTGTGGACATGTTCGGAGTGCAATGATGATGACCCGCAAATAACTCAATAACTCAAATATAACAAATGCAAATATAAATACCTGGATATAAATAATTATAAATAAATATAAATATAATTAAATATAAATATAAACACATATAAATGTAAATAAATATTAATAAATAAATACAAATAAATATAACTAGAAAAAAATAAAAGAATATATACAAATATAACTATAATATGATTTGGAGCCGCGGTAGCTCAGTGGCTAGTGAACTGGACTACAAAGGACAAGGGGTAGGGTTCGATCCCAACCGACGGCTTCAGGGTTCACACAGCCTTAAATGGGTATCTGATTTTTTTGGGAAAGTAAAGCGGCACGGGCGTAATGCCGACCACATTACCCCAAAAATCATGCGCCGAGGTCTGTAAAATTTATGGTCACTAACACCATATTCCCTGAACGCCACTTGGCGTGACGGGGGTACTTTACTTTTTTTTTTTTATAAAATGATTTATTTGAATATAGACCAGAAGGGTCCAGATTCAGTCCAAAGAATTCGCGGATTTTTTTCGGACTAACAAGGCTCCGAGGTTCACCTAGCCGCTAAAAATGGGTGCCAGAGATTTTTTTAGGAAGTAAAGGCGGCCTGGTGTGATACCGACCACAGCTCCCAAAAATGTGCCGTGGTCATAGAAAACTATGGTCACAAGAAACATATTGCCCTATAAGCCCGCAACAGGAAGAAGGAACCGTTTGTTTATAATATAAATACATATTTAATTCGTTTGCAGTGATACCGAGGCCTTCCATAACCAATAACCAATAACCAATAATAAATACGCAACTAAAGAAATAAATACAAGTGTATGGTTATGGTTATGTTTATGGAAGACCCCGGTATCACCACAAACGAATTAAAATCCATAATTGCTCAACCGCCCGTGCCAGTGGAATCATCCGAATTAATATCTCATTTCACAAATAAAGAAATGTAGCTTTAGTCCCCATCGTAGCAGCATCAGCACACGCCAAAAGACATAAGGCGAAACGTTATATATATACAAGTGTATATATATATATTATATCTTTCTACTGGCCATAGATTGGATTATGAAAATAACTCAAAATAACAGAAATGGAATCCAGTGGTCACTGACCAAACAACTTGATGATTTAGACTTTGCTGATGACATAGCTCTCCTATCACATAGCCATCAACAGATGCAGGATAAAATGAGTATATTAGATGAGAGATCACAACAGCTAGGACTAAAGATTAATAGAGATAAGACCAACATTATGAGAATTAATGCAGTTGGCAATAACCATATAAAACTAGGAGAAATACCTCTACTAGACGTACAATCTTATATATATCTGGGCAGTAATATAGATAAAGAGGGAGGAACAGAAAATGATACCAAAATAAGGATATCAAAAGCAAGAGGAGCTTTCATTGCACTGGGAAACATATGGAAATCCAAAGAAATTAGGTTAAATACTAAAATAAAAATGTTCAACTCAATTATTAAAGCGGTCCTATTATATGGCTGTGAAACATGGAGAACAACAAAATTGACAATCTCGAAGATACAGACTTTCATTAATGGATGCTTACGCAGGATAAAAGGATGGAAATGGCAGGACAAAATCACTAACATAAGATTATGGAAATGTACCATCCAAACACCAGTGGATAAAGAGATACAGCGAAGGCGATGGCGCTGGATAGGACACACACTACGGATGCCAACTGAGAGTATTACACAACATGCCCTTTTTTGGAATCCCCAGGGGAAAAGACAAAGAGGAATAACAAGGAATTCTTGGAGAAGACAGATAGAAGCAGAGATGAAGATGATGGGGAAGACATGGAATGATCTTAAAAGAATGGCAAGAAACAGAACGACTTGGAAAGTGTTTGTTGAAGACCTGTGCTCCACAGGGAGCTGAAAGGAAGAAGAAGAAGATGTATTATATATATTTATATCATCATCATCATCATGTGCCGTACCGATTGGCGTTGGTGATCATGTCCTTCCACAATCTTCTATTCACAGTGCATCGTATGAGTATATATTTATATATATATATATATATATATATATTGTCAGGTTGCGTAATTTTACCTGCTACAGTATCCAGTAAGCGGTACAACCTGTGGCTGCCCTGCTGCCTGGCAGGTGAGCTCGGGAGAGTAAAAGGCTAAGGGAGGGTACCCCGAAGTAAAACAACCCCACTGCCTTGAGGGTGAGACTTTTTAGTCAAAGGCTAGTGGAGTCAACCGTAAACAAACCGACGGAAGGCAACAGAAAACCACCGTCGTAACTTCTTTGTATAATCATGAGCTACTCTCATTAAAATAAAGATAAAACAGACTCTAAGTCTTTGTATAATCATGAGCTACTCTCATTAAAATAAAGATAAAACAGACTCTAAGTCTTTGTATAATCATGAGCTACTCTCATTAAAATAAAGATAAAACAGACTCTAAAGATAGGTACTTGGAATGTGAGAACACTAATGAAAAAGGGTAAATTGGAAAACATCATACAAGAAATGAAAAGAATGGGTTTACATTTACTGGGTCTTCGCGAAATGAGATACACTGGATCAGGAGAGATATATTCTGATAAACATAAAATACATGGACAGCTAAGAAGAGTAATGAAAAAGTTCTGAAAGAGGCCAAAGCAAAAAGAGAACTAATTTCCAATATTAGGAAGAAACAATCATCATTTTTTGACCATGTAATGAGAAGAGAATAGCTGGAATATATTGTAACAACTGGGAAAATTGAGGGACGAAGAGATAGAGGAAAGCAAAGAGAAAAGATACCAGACAGCTTAAGAGAATGGCTTGGCAGAAGGTCAACAACAGAAATGATAAATAACTGTCGAGATCGAAAATTGTAGAGAGACATGATCACCTACGCCAGCACGCCCGGTACTTGATGATGATCATATAACTCAGTGCAAAATAAAGACAAGTGGAACAATATTAAAACAGGTAAATGAATTTAAATATTTGGGAACTTTGTTAACCTCAGACGGAAGATGTACAAAAAAGGTGAGATAAAGAATGGCTCAGGCAAAAGCAGCTTTCTAAAAAAACAAGATACTGTGCAATGCATTTTTGACAATAGAAACAAGAAAAAGAGTTTTTAAATGTTAAGTAGAGCCAGTCTTAACATATGGAAGTGAATCATGGACAATATGACAAAAGACATGGAAATCAATGGAGTCTGTAGAAGTGTGGTTTTACAGAAGAATGTTGAGAAAACCATGGACAGCTAAGAAGAGTAATGAAAATGTTCTGAAAGAGGTCAAAGCAAAAATAGAGCTAATTTCCAATATTAGGAAGAAACAATCATCACTTTTTTGGCCATGTAATGAGAAGAGAACAGCTAGAATATATTGTAACAACTGGGAAAATTGAGGGACGAAGAGATAGAGGGATGCAAAGAGAAAAGATACCAGACAGCTTAAGAGAATGGCTTGGCAGAAGGTCAGCAACAGAAATGATGAATAACTGTCGAGATCGAAAGTTGTGGAGAGACATGATCACCTACGCCAGCAGGCCCGGTACTTGATGATGATGATGATGATGATGATGATGATATATAAATGAATGAAAGAGCTTAGACTTTCCGAGGCGACAGATCAACGAATTATTTTAGGGGAAGATATATGTTTATAATAATTGGAAAATAAAAGCACGATTGAGTTGTTATTGAGTTATTGAGTTGTTATTGAGTTATTGAGTTATTGAATTGTTGAGTTATTGAGTTATTGAGTTGTTATTGAGTTATTGAGTTGTTATTGAGTTATTGAGTTGTTATTGAGTTGGTATTGAGTTGGTATTGAGTTGTTTTTGAGTATTTGAGTTATTGAGTTATTGAGTTGTTATTGAGTTATTGAGTTGTTATTGAATTGGTATTGAGTTATTGAGTTGTTATTGAGTTGTTATTGGGTGTTTGAGTTATTGAGTTGTTATTGAGTTATTGAGTTGTTATTGAGTTATTGAGTTGTTATTGAGTTATTGAGTTGTTATTGAGTTGTTATTGAGTTGTTATTGATTTGTTATTGAGTTATTGAGTTGTTATTGAGTTGTTATTGAGTTATTGAGTTATTGAGTGGTTATTGAGTTATTGAGTTATTTGCGGGTCACCATCTTTGCACTCCAAATACGTCCATAGGTGGTCAGATCCCCTCCTCATCAAGTCCCGTCCAGCGACTGACGACTCCAGTTCTATGTTGGTTGATTAGTCTTCTTACACGGCCACTAAGTTCAATTGTTAATTTAGTCGCTGAAAGTCTACAGCTGTGGATGGCCTAGACCCAACATTTTTCGGGCACATCGTGAGAAGAGGAAAGTTGGAATACTTGGTTACAACTGGCAGAATAAGAGGAAAGAGAGATCGAGGACGACAAAGAGAGAAAATACTGGATAGCTAGGTGTCATGGCATGGAAAACAGTCATCAACAGAATTGATACGAAGTACTGTAGATAGAAGATTGTGGAGGGACATTACGTCAACTACGGATCGCCAACGTCATCCGATATGGCACATGATGATATTAGCACTTATGGCGTTAATCTCAATTTACAAAAAAATGTGATAACTTTGTTTGTCGTTACATTCCATCTGTCACTTGTAACCTTTCTTTGAGAGAATGAATTTTCTTCTTGTTTTCTTACATTAACTAATTACATGCCATGAAACCAACAGGAAGAAACAATCATCATTTATTTGTTGCACACAAAGATATGATGGTTTGCGTTCGAGCCATGATGTAAACAATGTTGACTTTGCTTGTCTCCAACGGTCTGTCTCATTCTATTAGAGAACATCACGCTATCTGTTATCACAGCGAGTTTGCGGATTTTTATAAATGTTATCACGGGTTTGATAATAAATGTTTGTACACAGTTCGTTAACCACCGCTGTAGATCAAGTCTTTATTCTGCTGGCTTCGTTCGCGACCTTGGAAGTTAATGACCTAACTTGTGCAGACGGTTGGTTTGGGGCAAATTGTACGTTACAATGTCACTGCTATAATGACTCAGTTTGTGACAAAACTACAGGGACATGCCCAAATAATGACAGTTGTCAGCACGAATATTTCGGACCCCAGTGTCAGTACTTGGATCTCGTTTACAAATATTCCCAAAAATCTGAACCTACTTTCCTGTTTGATAACAACGACACCACATGTAATCCGGACACAAATTCTACATCATTTAAGGCAACTTTCAATCAATCTTTGCCGTTCTCCTGGTTTAGGATTTATGTGAATGACTTAACAGATCCAGACAGTTTCACGGTAAAACTAAATGGTTCTGCCTCATGTAACAATGAATCACGGTTTGTAGTTAGTCAGTACGAGATTGATGTCTTTTGCTCTGGGGCTGGTCTGATCAACAACTTACGGATTGAAGGGGCGATAGTTGCAAATATCTGCTCCATCTACATTGGTGGGGGTCGGAATGTGGCTCTCAAACAGAACACAAACCAGACCGACACATCTAATGCTTGTTATACAAGGGAGGGATGTGGACCAGAGGCCGCAGTTAATGGCAAAACAAAGACCAATCTCTATGACAATAACTGCACACACACACAATTGAGAAGTGGAACCAATTCTGTTTACTGGTATTGAACTTTGCCACGCCCCAGAAGACTCACACCATTCGAATCTATCAACGACCTAGCACTATGATTCAGGTAAAGAATGTCACTCTAAAGGCTTTCTCTGACAGTGGCGGTGTAGTGTTCCAGTATAATGATATATCATACCCTAATGTTTCTGTGAACATTATTGTAGTCACCACACAAACACCAATGGCACACATTAAGATTGAGTTCTCACCGACCATTTCGCAGGCCGACAGTGCACTGACGGTGAGTGAGGTGCAAACATTTACAGACAGCTATTGCCTGGACGGGCATTCTGGGTCGTTTTGTGAAGTGTGTAGTGGGTGTAGCAAAGGCTGCAACGTCATCATCGGTACGTGTCATGGCAACTGTTCACATGTGATCTATGGACACGACTGCTCTCGGTGTCTGTCCTTTATGTGAGAAAAAGTGCGGAAAATTCCTACAATGTAAACATCCTGGCTATACCTGTAGTTACACTTGTCCCGATGGTAATTTTGGAATACAGTGCAAACAGACGTGTTCTGATGGCTGTGACATCATATGTGACTCGGAAAGTGCAGACTGCACGTGCAAGGAAACGTACTACGGGTCAGACTGCACTCTCAAATGTCCGGACAACTGTTTCAACGACACCTGTGAACAGTCAACCGGGAAATGTACATGCAAGGGAACGTTCTACAAGTCAGACTGCACCCTCAAATCTCCGGCAGCTGTTTGAACGGAACCTGTGAACAGTTAACCGGGGCCTGCGTCTCGTATGTCGATGATTCCCACGTTAAGAAGAGTCTGCTGACTACAACAAACCCAAGCATATGGATACCTTTCGCGATCGCTGCTCTTCTACCTCCTCTTCTGTTACTCTTGACTTGAGCCATGGCTCAATTCTCAGTGTATATCCGTGCTAGTCGTAGCTCATATCTTAGTGGGTGTCTGTGATAGCCTTGGTTCATATCTTAGTGTGTGTCCATGCTAGCCATGGCTCATATCTTAGTGTGTGTCTGTGCTGGCCATGGTTCATATCTTAGTGTATTTCCGTGCTAGCCATGGTTCATATCTTAATGTGTTTCTGTGCTAGACATGGTTCATATCTTGGTGTGTTTCCGTGAAGCCATTGCTCATATCTTAATGTGTTTCTGTGCTATCCATGGCTCATATCTTAGTGTGTTTCTGTGCTAGCCATGGCTCATATCTTAATGTGTTTCTGTGCTATCCATGGCTCATATCTTAATGTGTTTCTGTGCTAGCCATGGTTCATATCTTAGTGTGTTTCTGTGCTAGCCATGGCTCATTTCTAAGCTTGTGTGTGTGTGTACTAGCCATGGCTCATATCTTGGTGTGTTTCATGTTAGTCATATCTCATATCTTGGTGCGTCCGTGTTAACCATGTCTCATATCTTAGTGTGTATCTGTGTTGGTCATGTGTCATATCTTTGTGTGTGCATGTCTGGGTTAGTGATATCTCATATCTTTGTGTGCATGTTTATGTTAGTCATATCTCATATCTTTGTGTGTGCATGTCTATGTTCATCTTATCTCATATTTTTGTGTCCATGTCTATGTTAGGCAAGTGTCATATCTTTGTGTGTGCATGTCTATGTCAGTCAAATCACATATCTTTGTGTGCATGTCTATGTTAGGTATTTGTCATATCTTTGTGTGTGCATATCTATGTTAGTCATATCTCATATCTTTGCGTGTTTGTCTGTGTTAGTCCATGTGTCATATCTTTGCGTGTATGTCTGTGTTAGTCATATCTCATATCTTGGTGTGTGTCAGTGTTAGTCGTGCCTCGTATCGCTGTGTGCATGTCTGTGTTAGTCACCTCTAGTGACTCGGGCAGATGGTGCTCGTAAACCTGGAAGGGCCGACCATCTAAGGGCAGAATCGCCCTACAGAAAAGATCATCTTCTGCCTTGCAGGAAGATTGGGGAAATTCAAAGGCTAAGGAAAGCAAAGATGAATAAAATGCTGACAATTGCTGGTGTTCAATCAGAGTGGATCTGGCAGACTCTAATTGTGATGTCCTGTCTGTGAGGGCGATCAACACACTTAACCTGACAGCTGACTTCATGTGAGAGTCTGGAATCCTACTCTGATTTAGTCCTGATCGCAGAGAGAGAGACATTAACTAATTATACCATCACTACCACAACAGCAGCAACAACAACAACAACTACTACTACCACTACTACTACTACCACTACTACTACTACTACTACTACTACCACTACCACTACTACTACTACCACTACTACTACTACCAGTACTACTATTATTACCACCACCACTACTACTACAACCCCTACTACCACTACTACCACCGTCACACTACTACTACTACCCCTACTACCACTACTACCACCACTACCACCACCACCACCCCCTACTACTAATACACCTACTACCACTACTACAACCAACACCACCCCCACTACTACTATTACCCCTACTACCACTACCACTACTACTACTAATACCCCTACTAACGCTACTACTACCCCTACTACCATTACTACCACCATCACCACTACTACTAAAACCCCTACTACCACTACTAACACCAATACCACTACTAATAATACCCCTACTACCTCTACTATCACCAACACCACGCCCACTACTACTACTACAACTACTACAACTACTACAACCACCAATACTACTACTAAAACCCCTACTACCACCACAACAACTACTAGTAAAACCCCTACTACCACTACTACCACCCCCACTACTACTACTACCCCTACTACCACTACTACAACCACCACCACTACTAATACTACCCCTACTACCACTATTACCACCACCGCCCCACTACTACTACTACTACTACCCCTACTACCACTACTACTACCACCACCACTACTACTAAAACCCCTACTACCACCACCACCCCCACTACTACTACTACCACCACAAATACCATTACTACCACCACCACCACCACTACTACTACCACCACAAATACCATTATTAGCACCACCACCACTGTTACTACTACCACCACAAATACCATTACTACCACCACCACCACCACTACTACTATCACCACAAATACCATTACTACCACCATCACCACCACTACTACTACCACCACAAATACCATTACTACCACCACCACCACCACTACTACTACTACCACCACAAATACCATTACTACCACCACCACCACTACTACCACCACAAATACCATTACTACCACCACCACCACCACTACTACTACCACCACAAATACCATTACTACCACCACTACTACTACCACCACCACAAATACCATTACTACCACCACCACCACAAATACCATTACTACCACCACCACCACTACCACTACTACCACCATAAATACATGTATTACCACCACCACCACTACTACTACTACCACCACAAATACCGTTTCTACCACCACCACTACTACTAATACTTCCACCTCAAATACCATTATTACCACCACAAATACCATTACTACCACCAACACCACTACTACCACTACCACCACAAATACCATTACTATCACGACCACCACTACAACTACTACCACCACAAACAACATTACTCTCACCACCACCACTACTACAATGACAAATACCATTACAACCACCACCCCCACTACTACTGCCACCAACACCACTACTACCATCCGTACTACCACCACTACAACTACTATTACTACCACCAACACTACCATTAAGACCACAACTACTATTACTACCACCAACACTACCACTAACACCACAACTACTATTACTACCACCAACACTACCACTAATACCACTACAACTACTATTACTACCACCAACACCCCTACTACCACTACAACTACTATTACTACCACCAACACCCCTACTACCACTGCAATTACTATTACTACCACCACCACCACTACTACTACCACTACTACAACTACTACCACTACTACAACTACTACCACTACTACCACTACAACTACTATTACTACCACCACCACTATTACTACCACTACTACTACCACCTCTACTATTACTTCCACTACTACAGCCACACCTAATATTACTATCACCACAACTGCTATTACTACCACCATTACTATTACTACCACTAATACCACCACCTCTACTACTACTATTACTACTACTACTAACTTTACTACTACTATTACTACCACCACTATGACTACTACCACTACTACCATCACCACTACTACTGCAACCACTACTACAATCACCCCTACAATTACTACCGCCACTGCTATTACTACCACCACCACTACTACTACTACCACATCTACCACCACAACTACTACTACCACATCTACCACCACTACTACTACTACCACATCTACCACCACCACCACTACTACTACCACATCTACCACCACAACTACTATTGCTACCACCAACACTGTTAATACTACCACTATAACCACCGCAACTACTATTACTACCACCACCACCACTACTACTACTACCACTTCTAGCGCGACAATTACTACTACTACCACCACATCTACCACCAGAACCACTACTACTACCACCACCATTACTATTACGACCACATCTACCACCACAACTACTATTACTACCACCACCATTACTACTACGACCACTTCTACCACCACAACTACTATTACTAACACCACAACTACTATTACTACAACCACCATTAATGCTACAACCACTTCTACCTGCACAACTACTATTACTACCACTTCTACCACCACAACTACTATTACTACCACCACCATTACTACTACAAGCACTTCTACCACCACAACTACTATTACTACCACCACCATTACTACTACAACCACTTCTACCACCACAACTACTATTACTACCACCACAACTACTATTACTACCACTTCTACCACCACAACTACTACTATCATGTCCTTCCACAATCTTCTATCTACAGTACATCGTATCAGTTCTGTTGTTGACTGTTTTCCATGCCATGACACCAAGCTATCCAGCATTTTCTATCTTTATCGTCCACGATCTCTCTTTCCTTTTATTTTGCCAGTTGTAACCAAGTATTCCAACTTTCCTCTTCTCATGATGTGCCCAAAAAATGTTGGTTGCTTCTTTCTAATGTTTTTTAAGAACTCCCTTTTTGTGTTGGCCTCTTTGAGAACTTCCTCTTTGGTCTTTTTAGCTGTCCAGGGAACTTTCAACATTCTTCTGAGAAATCCCATCTCTGTGGCCTCTAATCGTCTTTTCATTTGTTTGTCTACTGTCCATGATTCGCTTCCATAGGTCAGAATTGGTTCTATATAGCACCGATGAACTCTCTTTCTTATTTCTATCTCTCTTCATCACATGTTCAATATATCGTCGTAACATCGTCTGTTCTTGATTCTCAATCCCTCAATGAGATATATTAACTTGCACATAACAGAGACAAATGGCGAGATTTGATATCGTCCCTCCTTGATTCTCAATCCCTCAATGAGAGAGAGTAACTTGCACATAACAGAGACAAATGGCGAGATTTGATAAAAGATCTTTACAAAAATTGAAAACTGCTAGAATAAAAATTTAGATAAGAGAAATAGTATCTGGGTCTATACCCCTTATGGGCCGAATACGGCTCGAAAGGTCAATAGATAGATAGATTCTATGTTAGCGAACTGGGAGCCGCGATAGCTCAGTGGTTAGTGAACTGGACTACAAAGGACAAGAGGTAGGGAGGTAGGGTTCGATCTCAACCGAGAGCTTCCGGGTTCACCTAGCCTTTAATGGGTACCGGATTTTTTTCTGGGAAAGAAAAGCGGCACTGGCGTAATTCCGACCACATTACCTCAACAATCATGTGCCGAAAGTCTGTGAAATATATTATCACTAGCACCATATTCCCTATACGCCACTTGGCGAGACAGGAGACATCATCATCATCAAGTACCGGCCCTGCTGGCGTAGGTGATCATGTCTCTCCACAACTTTCGATCTCGACAGTTATTTATCGTTTCTGTTGTTGACCTTCTGCCAAGCCATTCTCTTAAGCTGTCTAGTATCTTTTCTCTTTGTTTCCCTCTATCTCTTCGTCCCTCAATTTTCCCAGTTGTTACAATATATTCCAGCTGTTCTCTTCACTTTACATGGCCAAAAAATGATGATTGTAACTTCCTAATATTGGAAATTAGCTCTCTTTTTGTTTTGGCCTCTTTCAGAACATGTTCATTACTCTTCTTAGCTGTCCATGGTATTCTCAACATTTTTCGGTAAAACCACATTTCTACAGACTCCATTGATTTTCTTGTCTGTTGTCCTATTATCCATGATTCACATCCATATGTTAAGAATGGCTCTACATAACATTTAAGAACTCTTTTTCTTGTTTCTGTTGTCAAAAGTGGATTGCACAGTGTCGTCCTCGTTTTTTGGACAGCTGCTTTTGCGTGAGCCATTCTGCATTTCACCTATGTTGTACATCTACCATCTCACCTCTGTTGTACATCTACCATCTCACCTCTGTTGTACATCTACCACCTCACCTCTGTTGTACATCTACCATCTCACCTCTGTTGTACATCAACCATCTCACCTCTGTTGTACATCTACCATCTCACCTCTGTTGTACATCTACCATCTCACCTCTATTGTACATCTACCATCTCACCTCTGTTGTACATCTACCATCTCACCTCTGTTGTACATCTACCATCTCACCTCTGTTGTACATCTACTATCTCACCTCTGTTGTACATCTACCATCTCACCTCTGTTGTACATCTATCATCTCACCTCTGTTGTACATCTACCATCTCACCTCTGTTGTACATCTACCATCTCACCTCTGTTGTACATCTACCATCTCACCTCTGTTGTACATCTACCATCTCACCTCTGTTGTACATCTACCATCTCATCTCTGTTGTACATCTACCATCTCACCTCTGTTGTACATCTACCATCTCACCTCTGTTGTACATCTACCATCTCATCTTGGTTGTACATCTACCATCTCACCTCTGTTGTACATCTACCATCTCACCTCTGTTGTACATCTACCATCTCACCTCTGTTGTACATCAACCATCTCACCTCTGTTGTACATCTACCATCTCACCTCTGTTGTACATCTACCATCTCACCTCTGTTGTACATCTACCATCTCACCTCTGTTGTACATCTACCATCTCACCTCTGTTGTACATCTACCATCTCACCTCTGTTATACATCTACCATCTCACCTCTGTTGTACATCTACCATCTCACCTCTGTTGTACATCTACCATCTCACCTCTGTTGTACATCTACCATCTCACCTCTGTTGTACATCTACCATCTCACCTCTGTTATACATCTACCATCTCACCTTGGTTGTACATCTACCATCTTACCTCTGTTGTACATCTACCGACAGGGGTACTTTTTACTTATGTTAGCAAACTGATCTACTCTATCTGCAATCTCTTGTATATTATGATGACAGTGTACAAGCAATCCAACACAGTCTACAAAGTCAGGATCTTCAAGAGTTCCGGTGATTCCCCAAGTAATTCCTCATGGGTTGTCGCCAACAACCAGTCTCATTATGTAGTCCTTAACAGCAAGGAAAAGCAGAGTTATAAAATACAAAGATTTTAATGCCATGAAAAATATACTAACATCAAAACAAATAACACCAGGGCTAAAACTAAGACAAGCACAATGTTACACCTTCTCAATATTACGGTATGGTTCAAAAACGTGGACATTAGACTAGAAAACAGAACAGAAAATTGAAGTTTTTGAAATGTGGATTTATAGAAGAATGGGTAGAATTGGATGGAAAGAAAAGAAAACAAATGATGAAGTCTTAAAACAAGTAAAAATAAAAAAAGAACTACTAAACACAATTAGAACAAGACAAATGCGATTTTTGAGGCATGTTAAAAGACACAACAGCCTAATAAAAGTAATATTGGAAGGAAAAATACAAGGTAAAAGAGACAGAGGCAGACCAAGACTAACATGGACGAGTAACATCAAAAGATGGACAAGTTAACCTTTGACAATAGGCACCATCAAAGCAAGAGGCAGAGGCAGACCAAGACATGGACGAGTAACATCAAAAGATGGATAAATCAAACTATGACAATCTGCACCATCAAAGCAAGAGGCAGAGGCAGACCAAGACATGGACGAGTAACATCAAAAGATGGACAACTCAACCTATGACAATCTGCACCATCAAAGCAAGAGACGGAGTGGAATGGCGCTCAATGGTAGCCAACCTTCGATGCCGTGACGGCACTCGATGATGATGATGAATAAAAAACAATCATGTTTAACTCTAATGCTTGCTTGCGTTCGCCAGATAACGAAGGGAATACACCTCCTTATCATCCGCCCTTAAAAGGACGTTAAGTGGGAGTGTCTGCGTCGTGTTGTGATTTGCAGTAAATCTGTGATATTTGCGCATTTCGGCCCAACACATCCGAATTCACCAAGTTATTTTTGAGTACCTGGTTGTCTTCCCTCTAAGATTCAAACTCGCTTGGCCAGACTAGACAGGTTAGTCTCTTTCTGGAGGCACCACGGAGAGATGGAGTAGAGTCTGGATAGTTCTGGTTCACCGATCCTGTCGCAAGCCATCATCTGTGGGTCGCTGGCATCTTCCAGCTCTGTTGCTAGAAGTCGATTTTGCCTCCACTACCGTTTTGTTTTTGTGAGTCATTAACAGCATATGGTATTTGAAAATTTCAGACCGATGTATCCGACATCTTTCAGCACTGGTTGCCTTCCCTCTTTGATATGTACTCGAGGTGTCAAATTAGGAGGTCTGGCTCACACCTACGGCGGAGACGCATATCAGGTTTATGATCAGTCAGTTAAGGTTCACTGTTCCAGACAGAAGCTTTCAGCTATGATTGGCTGGTCGGTTGCACTTCAGACAGAAGCTTTCAGCTATGATTGGCTGGTCGGTTGCACTTCAGACAGAAGCTTTCAGCTATGATTGGCTGGTCGGTTGCACTTCAAACACTATATGTATATATATATATATATATATATATAAGTCAAGTATAGTTTCCCTCCTTTGAATTACTAAGCATATAGGGAAGATGATGTTAGTGACCATTTTTTTCTATGACCACGGCACATTTTTGGGTGATGTTGTCGGTATCACGCCAGGCCGCCTTTACTTCCCAGAAAAATCTCTGGTACCCATTTTTAGAGACTGGGTGAACCTGGAGCCTTGTCAGTCCGAAAAAAAAATCCGCCACTGCTGAGGATCAAACCTGGACCATTCTAATATATCTATAGCTGGATTATCCCCTTCTTCTTTCCTTCCTATTCTGCCTTTCAGCGTCGAGGGGAGATATAATTTGCGGTCTTTTGCTCTTCTGTTCGCCTCTGCTGCTGTTATGTTTCCTAATGCTTCTAATATTACATCGACCCATCTTTTTTCATGGTCGACCATATGGTCTGGTGCTCTCACAACGTTTGTTGAAGGCTCGTTGTGTTGTGTTTTGTTCTTTCTGCCTTGTCACGTGGCCAAACCATTTTATCTGTTGTTTCTTTATATATTCTATGGCGGGGGTTATTCCTAGCTTTTTTTCCCTCAGTTCTTCATTTCTGATCATATCTCTCAGATTGTTTCCTGTCATTCGTCTAACACATTTCATCTCTGTAGAGGTTATTTTCTTATTGTTCTTGCATCTAGGGTCCAGGTCTGGCATTGGTAGCATATCGTTGGGATGAAGATTGTATTGTAGAGTGCCCGTTTTGGCTCCAGAGTTATTTCCTTGTTGGACAATAGTGGTGATAACTGTCCAATGATTTGACAAGCTTTGTTGCATCTTGAGTCAATCTCTGCTGTTTGAGAATTATCGTTTGTCACTAAACTTCCTGGGTATTTGAATTCCTCTAATTGTTTTAGTTGTCTGCCTTCTATAGTTATGTTGATGTTCTGTTTTATTTGTCTGCCTTCTATAGTTATGTTGATGTTCTGTTTTATTTGTCTGCCTTCTATAGTTATGTTGATGTTCTGTTTTAGTTGTCTACCTTCTATAGTTATGTTGATATTCTGTTTTAGTTGTCTACCTTCTATAGTTATGTTGATGTTCTGTTTCTCTTTTGTGATATTCATTTCTTCTGTTTTCTTGATTGCTATTATTGACTTAATATCGAGTTATTTGCGGGTCATCTTCATTGTACTCCGAACATGCCCACAGGTGCTCAGATCCCCTCCTCAGCAAGTCCCGTCCAGCGACTGACGACTCCAGTTCTGTGTTGGTTGATAAGTCTTCTTACACGGCCACTAAGTTTCTCGTTTCTGGCTGTGCCCATCTTAACTCCCATCTCTTTCATCCGAAGGAGTGACGTGGACTCAAGGTTGTCGGAGTCCTGTGTCCTTCCCACATCTCGGAGGGCATTGATGATGTCCGCCCGATCCATTGGTTGCCCGTCCTCAACGACAGTGCAGCTAGCCAACCTGTCCGCTCTTTCATTTCCCCGTACTCCCGCATGTCCAGGGACGTCAACAATGGTGACCTTACGTGTTTTTGACTTCTGCAATGACTCTACCAACTGCAAACGTACAGATCCCGCGTCCACTTTTCTTTTTGTTTGTGTTTTGTTGATGTTGATGTTGATTTTGTTAATGTTGATTTTGCTGATGTTGATTTTGTTAATGTTAATTTTGTTAATGTTGATTTTGCTGATGTTGATTTTGCTGATGTTGATTTTGTTAATGTTGATTTTGTTAATGCTGATTTGGTAATGTTGATTTTGTTAATGTTGATTTTGTTAATGTTGATTTTGTTAATGTTGATTTTGTTAATGTTGATTTTGTTAATGCTCATTTTCATGTTGAATTTTGTGCGTGTGAGTTTGAGACTTTATGGTTACTGTCCTTAAATGTCATATTACTGTCTAGATGTCATATTACTGTCTAGATGTCATATTACTGTCTAGACCACGGAGCCATTTCACTGAAACATATTACCTTCTCGCACGATCACGCAACTGCACTGAGGTTCTAGCTGAACGAGCGAACCCTAATGGAGCGATGTTCATCTTTAACTGTGCAGAAACCTGTTCCCCGCTCATCGCTGATTGCTTGCTTCAGCTAAACCAACGAACCATAGTTGAGCAAGATACGGAATTTACATCAACAAGATTGGCCTGGGAACAAAATAACAAAGTCGAATCCAACGAGAGCGGTACTGAAATGAAAAGGCGAGCTTGTACTCAAAAATGACTAGTTGAAATCGGATGCAATTGGCCGAAATTAGCCAAATATTTCGCTTAGTTATCTATCTTTTTTTCTGTCGTTCCCCCAATGATTACTAAAGGAAGTAACTGTCATCATTATTGTCCACCATTGTAAGGACGTTAATTGGGCGCGGATACGTTGTGTTGTAGTTTTTCGTGCATTTCGACCATACACATCCGACTTCAGGACTTAATTTTTAATACCTGGATGCATTCCCTCTTCAATCCCTACTCCTTGGCCAGTCTAGAAAGATTTGTCTGTTTTAAGTGGTACAGCGAATAGTTGGAGTAGGTGTCTGGAGCGTTCTGTTTTACCGATCCAGGCACAAGCCTTCAGCTATGAGTCGCTGACAGCATCCAGGTCTGTTGCTGTCAGGTACCTTGTCCTTACAAGAGGGGGTGGACGGAGTTTTAATCATCTGGTCGCATTCCTTTGCAGAACGTTACATTCACCACAGCTCGTCTGAAAGAATCTCTGTCTCTAGCCAGATCTCCCACAGAACGTTGCTCTCACCACAGCCCGTCTGAAAGAATCTCTGTCTCTAGCCAGATCTCCCACAGAACGTTGCTCTCACCACAGCCCGTCTGAAAGAATCTCTGTCTCTAGCCAGATCTCTCACAGAACGTTGCTCTCACCACAGCCCGTCTGAAAGAATCTCTGTCTCTAGCCAGATCTCCCACAGAACGTTGCTCTCACCACAGCCCGTCTGAAAGAATCTCTGTCTCTAGCCAGATCTCCCACAGAACGTTGCTCTCACCACAGCCCGTCTGAAAGAATCTCTGTCTCTAGCCAGATCTCCCACAGAACGTTGCTCTCACCACAGCCCGTCTGAAAGAATCTCTGTCTCTAGCCAGATCTCCCACAGAACGTTGCTCTCACCACAGCCCGTCTGAAAGAATCTCTGTCTCTAGCCAGATCTCCCACAGTACATTGCTCTCACCACAGCCCGTCTGAAAGAATCTCTGTCTCTAGCCAGATCTCCCACAGAACGTTGCTCTCACCACAGCCCGTCTGAAAGAATCTCTGTCTCTAGCCAGATCTCCCACAGAACGTTGCTCTCACCACAGCCCGTCTGAAAGAATCTCTGTCTCTAGTCAGATCTCCCACAGAACGTTGCTCTCACCACAGCCCGTCTGAAAGAATCACTGTCTCTAGCCAGATCTCCCACAGAACGTTGCTCTCACCACAGCCCGTCTGAAAGAATCTCTGTCTCTAGCCATATCTCCCACCTCTTCTGTTGTCATGTTCAAAGTCTCATTAAGGTCTTGAAACAACCTTCTTCTTAGTCTGCCCTTGTAGCGTCACACAGGAATCATACCTTCTATTATTGTTCTTTCCAGCCAACTGTATCTTAACTTCCTCCACAGAATGGAGCTTAGAAACCAGTTCTGTTTAATGTTTTTAGTAATGAAGATTCATCATCATCATCATCATCAAGAACAGAGCCTGCTGGCGTAGGTGATCATGTCTCTCCACAACTTTCGATCTCAACAGCTATTTATCATTTCTGTTGTTGACCTTCTGCCAAGCCATTCTCTTAAGCTGTCTGGTATCTTTTCTCTTTGCTTCCCCCTATCTCTTCGTCCCTCAATTTCCCCAGTTGTTACAATATATTCCAGCTGTTCTCTTCTCATTACATGGCCAAAAAATGATGATTGTTTTTTTCCTAATATTGGAAATTAGCTCTCTTTTTGCTTTGGCCTCTTTCAGAACGTTTTCATTACACTTCTTAGCTGTCCATGGTAGTCTCAACATTCTTCTGTAAAACCACATTTCTATAGACTCCAGTGATTTTCTTGTCTGTTGTGTCTATTGTCCATTATTAAAGTTTAGCTGACGCAAACAATGTGTGTGATACAAATACATCTCAGCTACTGCTATGAACATGCGATCTGTATTCTCCAACACCAAGAAAACACAAAGAATTTTCAATTTATCAGAGAAGAGTCGTAAAGGCAGTCGCTATTTCATATATATGGGACAAGACGCCCATTGAGCGACTGAGGTGAGTGCGGTCTACGACCAGCAGCAGAATGTTAAAATAGGATCTTTTATGAAAGATTGGTTCAGTCATGGCCGAAGCTGTCACAGCTGGCTCATGGTGTCAGATCTGATCTGTCTTGACTGATGCTGTCACAGCTGGCTCATGGTGTCAGATCTGATCTGTCTTGACTGATGCTGTCACAGCTGGCTCATGGTGTCAGATCTGATCTGTCTTGACTGATGCTGTCACAGCTGGCTCATGGTGTCAGATCTGATCTGTCTTGACTGATGCAGTCACAGATGGCTCTGATATCAAATCGGATCTATCTTGACTGAGCTGTCACAGCTGGCTCATGGTGTCAGCTCCAATAAATCGATAGTTTATCCTAATGCGCTCCAAAAACAGGATAGTTTATCCTAATCCGCTCCAATAACTTAATATTTTGTCCAAATCCGCTTCAATAACTTAATAGTTTGTCCTAATCCGCTCCAATAACTTAATAGTTTGTCCTAATCCGCTCCAATAACTGGATAGTTTATCCTAATCCGTTCCAATAACTTAATAGTTTGTCCTAATCCGCTCCAATAACTGGATAGTTTGTCCTAATCCGCTCCAATAACTGGATAGTTTATCCTAATCCGTTCCAATAACTGGATAGTTTATCCTAATCCGTTCCAATAACTTAATAGTTTGTCCTAATCCGCTCCAATAACTGGATAGTTTATCCTAATCCGCTCCAATAACTGGATAGTTTATCCTAATCCGTTCCAATAACTGGATAGTTTATCCTAATCCGCTCCAATAACTGGATAGTTTGTCCTAATCCGCTCCAATAACTGGATAGTTTGTCCTAATCTGCTCCAATAACTGGATAGTTTGTCCTAATCCGCTCCAATAACTGGATAGTTTGTCCTAATCCGCTCCTATAACTTAATAGTTTGTCCTAATCCGCTCCAATAACTTAATAGTTTGTCCTAATCCGCTCCAATAACTTAATAGTTTGTCCTAATCCGCTCCAATAACTTAATAGTTTGTCCTAATCCGCTCCAATAACTGGATAGTTTGTCCTAATCCGCTCCAATAACTTAATAGTTTTTTCCAAATCCGCTCCAATAACTTAATAGTTTGTCCAAATCCGCTCCAATAACTTAATAGTTTGCCCTAATCCGCTCCAATAACTTAATAGTTTGACCTAATCCGCTCCAATAACTTAATAGTTTGCCCTAATACACTCCCAATAATTTAATAGTTTGCCCTAATACACTCCCAATAACTTAATAGTTTGCCCTAATACACTCCCAATAACTTAATAGTTTGCCCTAATCCGCTCCAATAACTTAATAGTTTGCCCTAATCCGCTCCAATAACTGGATAGTTTGTCCTAATCCGCTCCAGTAACTGGATAGTTTGTCCAAATCCGCTCCAATAACTGGATAGTTTGTCCTAATCCGTTCCAACAACTGGATAGTTTGTCCAAATCCGCTCCAACAACTGAATAGTTTGTCCAAATCCGCTCCAATAACTGGATAGTTTGTCCTAATCCGTTCCAATAACTGGATAGTTTGTCCTAATCCGTTCCAACAACTGGATAGTTTGTCCTAATCCGTTCCAACAACTGGATAGTTTGTCCAAATCCGCTCCAATAACTGGATAGTTTGTCCTAAATGTACCAACAACTGGATAGTTTGTCCAAATCCGCTCCAATAACTGGATAGTTTGTCCTAATCCGTTCCAATAACTGGATAGTTTGTCCTAATCCGTTCCAAAAACTGGATAGTTTGTCCAAATCCGCTCCAATAACTTAATAGTTTGTCCAAATCCGCTCCAATAACTTAATAGTTTGTCCAAATCCGCTCCAATAACTTAATAGTTTGTCCAAATCCGCTCCAATAACTTAATAGTTTGTCCAAATCCGCTCCAATAACTTAATAGTTTGTCCAAATCCGCTCCAATAACTTAATAGTTTGCCCTAATCCGCTCCAACAACTGGATAGTTTGCCCTAATACATCCCAATAACATAATAGTTTGCCCTAATACACTCCCAATAACTTAATAGTTTGCCCTAATACACTCCCAATAACTTAATAGTTTGCCCTAATACACTCCCAATAACTTAATAGTTTGCCCTAATACACTCCCAATAACTTAATAGTTTGCCCTAATACACTCCCAATAACTTAATAGTTTGCCCTAATACACTCCCAATAACTTAATAGTTTGCCCTAATACACTCCCAATAACTTAATAGTTTGCCCTAATACACTCCCAATAACTTAATAGTTTGCCCTAATACACTCCCAATAACTTAATAGTTAGCCCTAATACACTCCCAATAACTTAATAGTTTGTCCAAATCCGCTCCAATAACTTAATAGTTTGCCCTAATCCGCTCCAATAACTTAATAGTTTGCCCTAATCCGCTCCAATAACTGGATAGTTTGTCCAAATCCGCTCCAATAACTTAATAGTTTGCCCTAATCCGCTCCAATAACTTAATAGTTTGCCCTAATCCGCTCCAATAACTTAATAGTTTGCCCTAATACACTCCCAATAACTTAATAGTTTGCCCAAATCCGCTCCAATAACTTAATAGTGTGCCCTATTCCGCTCCAATAACTGGATAGTTTGCCCTAATCCGCTCCAAAACTGGATAGTTATCCCGACTCCTTTCATGTAACTGGATTATTCGTTCCAGAAATGGGCATCTTTTTTTTTTTTTTTTTTTTTTATTAATGAGTAAAGCAAATAGTGAGTATTTTATTCGTTATTCCTCCCACACCCCCCCCCCCCCAAACATACACACACATAATTTATGAACGACCTCAAAGACGAGTTTTTTAAAAAAAAACGTTCTTTTACACACACCCCCCTCCCCTCAAAAAAAAAAAAATATATCTGATACTACTCAAGTAGGATCAGAGGAGAAGATCTAAGGACGTGTTCCGCGGAATGTGTTTTTCTGTCTGCTCAATTTGGTTCGTGTTCTTTGAACGCGGATGAATTTGTCCGGGGGAACTACATTTCAGATGTTGGATTGAGAAAGCCAGAATCGTAATTCTCGTTTTGATGAGAATACCTGATTATGGTGGGTAGTTTCAAAGGGTAGAATAAATCGCAAATTGTGGATGGCAGAGGCGTAGACGTGAAGTAGAACACAGGGTATGTTTTTGTGGCTACGCGTGTTTTTATTTGCTGAATAATATTTTTGTTTGAAATTATTTGTTCCCTTGTGTTAGGTTTTCATAACCAGTGATGGGAAATGTGAAACTGAAATAAACAAAAGAATAGGAATGGCAAAAAAGTAATTTAAAATCATGAAAAATATACTAACTTCAAAGCAAATAACAACAGGGCTAAAACTAAGAATAGCAAAATGGTATATCTTCTCAGCACTCCTGTATGGTGCAGAAACATGGACATTAGACAAGAAAACAGAGCAGAAAATTGAAGCCTTTGAAATGTGGATTTGTAGAAGAATAGGTAGAATTGGATGGAATGAAAAGAAAACAAACGATGAAGTTTTAAAACAACTGAAAATAAAAAGAGAACTACTAAACACAATTCAAACAAGACAAATGCAATTTTTAAAGAATGTTAAAAGACACAACAGCCTACTAAAAGTAATCTTGGAGGGGAAAATACAAGGTAAAAGAGACAGAGGCAGACCAAGACTAACATGGACGAGTAACATCAAAAGACAGACAAGTCAGCCTATGACAACCTGCACTATCAATGCAAGAGACAGAGGCAGACTAAGACTAACATGGACGAGTAACATCAAAAGATGGACAAATCAGCCTATGACAACCTTCACCATCAAAGCAAGAGACAGAGGCAGACCAAGACTAACATGGACGAGTAACATCAAAGACGGACAAGTCAACCTATGACAACCTGCACTATCAAAGCAAGAGACAGAGGCAGACTAAGACTAACATGGACGAGTAACATCAAAAGATGGACAAATCAGCCTATGACAACCTGCACCATCAAAGCAAGAGACAGAGGCAGACCAAGACTAAAATGGACGAGTAACATCAAAAGACGGACAAGTCAACCTATGACAACCTGCACTATCAAAGCAGGAGACACAACGAAATGGCGCTCCATGGTAGCCAACCTTCGATGCAGAGACTGCACTCAAAGATGATGTTTAAGTATTAACTTAAGAGAAAACTGAATAATAGAATGAATAAGAAGCATAACACCAGAAGAGACTAAAAGAAAAAGACAAAACTGCATCTCCCACCAACGCTGAAATGCAAAACGAGCAAAGAAAGAAGAAAAAATATAATTTTTGAAAAAAACAACAATTTAAAATCAGTATTTCTCACTGCTGTTTTATCACTAATATCTAGTTCATTTCCTGATTTATGACTTCACACCTCTAGTTCATTTCCTGATTTATGACTTTCCAGCTCTAGTTCATTTCCTGATTTATGACTTTCCACCTCTAGTTCATCTCATGATTTATGACTTCCAACCTCTAGTTATTTCTTGATTTATGACTTCCCACCTCTAGTTCATTTCCTGATTTATGACTTTCCACCTCTAGCTCATTTCTTGATTTTTAACTTCCTATATCCACATGGATGTGAAACATGGAGAACAACAAAATTGACAATCATGAAGATACAAACTTTCATTAATGGATGCTTACGCAGAATAAAAGGATGGAAATGGCAGGACAAAATCACTAACATAGAATTATGGAAAAGCACCAGTCAAATACCAGTGGATAAAGAGATACAGCGAAGACGATGGCGCTGGATAGGACACACACTCCGGAAGCCAACTGAGAGTATTACATAACAGGCCCCATTTTGGAATCCCCAGGGGAAAAGACAAAGAGGAAGACCAAGAAATTGTTGGAGAAGACAGATAGAAGCAGAGATGAAGATGATGGGGAAACATGAAATAATCTTAAAAGAGTGGCAAGAAACAGAACGATTTGGAAAGTGTTTGTTGAAGACCTATGCTCCACAGGGAGCTGAAAGTGTTTGTTGAAGACCTATACTCCACAGGGAGCCGAAAGTGTTTTTTGAAGACCTATACTCCACAGGAAGCTGAACGTGTTTGTTGAAGACCTATGCTCCACAGGAAGCTGAAAGTGTTTGTTGAAGACCTATGCTCCACAGGAAGCTGAAAGTGTTTGTTGAAGACCTATGCTCCACAGGGAGTTGAAAGTGTTTGTTGAAGACCTATGCTCCACAGGAAGCTGAAAGTGTTTGTTGAAGACCTATGTTCCACAGGAAGCTGAAAGTGTTTGTTGAAGAACTATTTCTAACAGGAAGCTGAAAGTGTTTGTTGAAGACCTATGCTCCACAGGGAGCTGAAAGTGTTTGTTGAAGAACTATTTCTAACAGGAAGCTGAAAGTGTTTGTTGAAGACCTATGCTCCACAGGAAGCTGAAAGTGTTTGTTGAAGAACTATTTCTAACAGGAAGCTGAAAGTGTTTGTTGAAGACCTATGCTCCACAGGAAGCTGAAAGTTTTTGTTGAAGACCTATCCTCCACAGGAAGCTGAAAGTTTTTGTTGAAGACCTATGCTCCACAGGGAGCTTAAAGCGTTTGTTGAAGACCTATTCTCCACAGGAAGCTGAAAGTGTTTGTTGAAGACCTATGCTCCACAGGGAGCTGAAAGTGTATGTTGAAGACCTATGCTCCACAGGAAGCTAAAAGTGTTTGTTGAAGACCAATGCTCCACAGGGAGCTAAAAGGTCGAAAAGAAATGAAAAAAACGCAAATAAATAAAATTCAAAATTAAGGTAAAATGTTCGCCAATTTCGTGCGACACAACTTGCTATGTGACTGTACTTGCACGCTCGGCAATTAACTACATATCATAAATGTCATTGCCGCTCCATCCCTATCCATCTGTCGGTACTTCTCCCTCTTTCTCTTGGACCCTAGCCTCCGGATCCACCACGGGATTACATCTGGATCGGATTAATTCTCCTAGGGCCCGAAACATTTATGGGCACTTGGGGAACGCCAATCTTCCGGCCCTAGGCGACGCGAGACACCGGGCTAGAATTGGTAGTAAAACCGTAACTAAACACGAGGACGCTGCGAGTGTTTGGACACTCGTGGGGAGTCGTTTGAGGGCATGGGGGAGACAAAACGTTCATTCGTTTGTTTCCGGTCACCCCATGATTAAAGGAATAGTCCTTACTTCCTGCAGTTCACGTGTTGATTAAAGGTATATTCTTTCTTTCTGCAGTTCAGCAGATGATTAAAGGAATAGTCCTTACTTCCTGCAGTTCACGTGATGATTAAAGGAATAGTCCTCTATTCCTGCAGTTCACGTGATGATTAAAGGAATAGTCCTTCATTCCTTCCTTTATGTAGTTCACCCAATAACTAGAGTTATAATCCTTCCTTCTTGAAGTTCACCAGATGATTAAAAGGAAAAGTCATTCCTTCCTTCTTTCCTTCCTTCCTTCCTTCCTTCCTTCCTTCCTTCCTTCCTTCCTTCCTTCCTTCCTTCCTTCCTTCCTTCCTTCCTTCCTTCCTTCCTTCCTTCCTTCCTTCCTTCCTTCCTTCCTATTGTTCAACAGATGATTAAAGGAATATTCTTTTTTTCCTTTCTATTGTTCAACAGATTATTTTAGTTTTTAGAGTTATTTAGTTATTTAGTTTTTTAGTTATTGAGTTATCCCCAGGTCATCATCATTGCACTCCGAACATGCCCATAGGTGCTCAGATCCCCTCCTCAGCAATTCCCGTCCAGCGACTGACGACTCCAGTTCTGTGTTGGTTGATAAGTCTTCTTACACGGCCACTAAGTTTCTCATTTCTGGCTGTGCCCATCTTAACTCCCATCTCTTTCATCCGAAGGAGTGACGTGGACTCATGGTTGTCGAAGTCCTGTACTCTTCCCACATCCCGGAGGGCATTGATGATGTTCGCCTGATCCATTGGTTGCCCGTCTTCAACGACAGTGCAGCTAGCCAACCTGTCCGCTCTTTCATTTCCCCGTACTCCCGCATGTCCAGGGACATAGACAAAGGTGACCTTACGTATTTTGGATTTCTGCAACGACTCTACCCATTGCATGCGTACAAAGCCCGCCTCCACTTTTTTTATCATGCTCATCGAATCACTCAGTATACATGCGTGGGTGTAGTCTTGTGACTCTAACCATTTGAATGCCTTGGTCACTGCCATCACCTCCATTGTCATGCTACTCGTGGTCATGACGTATGCACCACTGTCTTCCTTGACTATTCTGCCTGCCGAGCGTGCTGTAAATGCCCATGCACTTCTTTGGTGTCGTCTTACAGATTCGTCTGTATAGATGACTGCATCTTTCTCATCGGTGTTATCGCAGATGAGACCGTTGACCTCAGCATTAACCACGACCGGGTTCTGTTCCCTACTTTTCCTGTCGAGTGTGACAATACACGAGAAAGTCCCCTTGAATGACGTAGGCACCGGTATCCACTCCTCACCAACGCTGATATTGGTAAACCCACATACCTGTTTGATGACATCTTCTGCTCGGCCCACCCGTGATTTGCCTCTTTTTAGCCTGGCACCTTTCACTGTGTTGAGCTCGTGGTGTTTCATAACTTAAATACTAATTAAGGTGACTGTGTGGCATAGAGGTAAGACTTTGGCTTCTGGAAAAGAATGTACTGGGTTCCATCCCCACCATCTTTGTATTGATCTTTCGAGCCGTAGCCGGCCCATAGGGCATAGACCCAGATACTCTTTCTCTTATCTACACTTTTATTCTAGCAGTTTTCAATCCCACTAAAGATATGTTATCAAATCTCGCTATTTCTCTCTGTTCTGTGCAGGCAATTCTGGAGCCGATTCCTACTGCTCTTGCCTCTTTAATCAATGTTTTTCTCAGTGTCTCTCTGGGTCTGCCTCTTTTCCTCTTACATGTTGTTTCCCACATGAGGGCTTGCTTTGCTATTCTGTTATTATCTCTCCTCATCACATGTCCAACATATGACCATCGTCTTTTCTTGATTACTGAAGATATTAGTGGTTGATTGGCGATTTCTCTAATTTCCTCGTTTGTTTTGAATTCGTTCCACACTATACCAAGTACTTTCCTTAGACATTTATTTTCGAATGCGTTCAACTTTGTTTCTATGTCTCTTGTTGTTTTCCAGCTTTCACAAGCATACATAAGGGTTGATAGTACATTTGATTTGAATAGCCTAAGTTTTGTGTTTGTGCTGATGAGTTTTGATTTCCACAACTTTTCAAGACTTCTGAAAGACATTGCTGCTTTAACTATTCTAATTCTAATTTATTTGCTTGTATCCCCTTCTCGATCAATGTGACTTCCAAGATAGATAAAGTGACACCTTATGGCATCAATGTGACTTCCAAGATAGATAAAGTGACACCTTATGGCATCAATGTGACTTCCAAGATAGATAAAGTGACACCTTATGGGATCAATGTGACTTCCAAGATAGATAAAGTGAAACCTTATGGGATCAATGTGACTTCCAAGATAGATAAAGTGATACCTTATGGGATCAATGTGACTTCCAAGATAGATAAAGTGACACCTTATGGGATCAATGTGACTTCCAAGATAGATAAAGTGACACCTTATGGGATCAATGTGACTTCCAAGATAGATAAAGTGACACCTTATGGGATCAATGTGACTTCCAAGATAGATAAAGTGACACCTTATGGGATCAATGTGACTTCCAAGATAGATAAAGTGACACCTTATGGGATCAATGTGACTTCCAAGATAGATAAAGTGACACCTTATGGGATCAATGTGACTTCCAAGATAGATAAAGAGATCGATCTCTTCCACTGGTTTGTTTAACATGCGAATGTTAATGTTTCAAAACTCGAATCTGTGTAAAAAGGTCAAGTACGAGACTTGAACCGGCGTCTTAGCACGCGAGTTTCCACCCATATGTGCTCGGCCACCTATCCAGAAATGTTCGGAAATTCCTGGATAGTGTCGCCTCAAGCATCGAAACTCACGATGCGAGGCGACATTCCTCACCTTCCCAGGGTAATACCCTGGTACACATCTCTGCCAACGGCTGGGTCGACCGTGGGTGTATTTTTTTGTCCAACCATGAGTACAACTCACACTGCTCCCAGCGGGAATCGAACACGGGTTGTCCGAACGTCGGTAGTCCAGTCGGGTGGTTTTCCCAACTAGGCTACCGAGGCCCCCTCGAACCTGTGGTTTCTTTGTGACTGCACTCTTCTCTATTTCTTTGTGACTGCATTCTTCTCTGTTTCTTTGTGACTGCACTCTTCTCTGTTTCTTTGTGACTGCACTCTTCTCTGTTTCTTTGTGACTGTACTCTTCTCTGTTTCTTTGTGACTGTACTCTTCTCTGTTTCTTTGTGACTGCACTCTTCTCTGTTTCTTTGTGACTGTACTCTTCTCCGTTTCTTTGTGACTTCACTCTTCTCTGTTTCTTTGTGACTGCACTCTTCTCTGTTTCTTTGTGACTGCACTCTTCTCTGTTTCTTTGTGACTGCACTCTTCTCTGTTTCTTTGTGACTGCACTCTTCTCTGTTTCTTTGTGACGGAGGCTACTATAGTCAACTATGACTGACGGAGGCTACTATAGTCAACAATAACTGAGGGAGGCTACTATACTCAACTATAACTGACGGGGGCTACTATAGTCAACTATGACTGGCGGAGGCTACTATACTCAACTATAACTGACGGAGGCTACTATAGTCAACAATAACTGAGGGAGGCTACTATACTCAACTATAACTGACGGGGGCTACTATAGTCAACTATGACTGGCGGAGGCTTCTATACTCAACTATAACTGACGGAGGCTACTATAGTCAACTTTAACTGAGGGAGGCTACTATACTCAACTATAACTGACGGGGGCTACTATAGTCAACTATGACTGGCGGAGGCTACTATACTCAACTATAACTGACGGAGGCTACTATAGTCAACTATAACTGAGGGAGGCTACTATACTCAACTATAACTGACGGGGGCTACTATAGTCAACTATGACTGGCGGAGGCTACTATACTCAACTATAACTGACGGAGGCTACTATAGTCAACTATAACTGAGGGAGGCTACTATACTCAACTATAACTGACGGGGGCTACTATAGTCAACTATGACTGGCGGAGGCTACTATACTCAACTATAACTGACGGAGGCTACTATAGTCAACTATAACTGAGGGAGGCTTTTATACTCAACTATAACTGACGGAGGCTACTATAGTCAACTATGACTGGCGGAGGCTACTATACTCAACTATAACTGACGGAGGCTACTATAGTCAACTATGACTGACGGAGGCTACTATACTCAACTATAACTGACGGAGGCTACTATTAGTCAACTATGACTGACGGAGGCTACTATACTCAACTATAACTGACGGAGGCTACTATAGTCAACTATGATTGAGGGAGGCTACTATACTCAATTATAACTACGGAGGTTAATATAGTCAACTATGACTGAAGGAGGCTACTATACTCAACTATAACTGACGGAGGCTACTATAGTCAACTATGACTGAGGGAGGCTACTATACTCAATTATAACTGACGGAGGCTACTATAGTCAACTATGACTGAAGGAGGCTACTATACTCAATTATGACTGACGGAAACTACTATAGACAACAATGACTGAAGGAGGCTACTATACTCAATTATAACTGACGGAGGCTACTATAGTCAACTATGACTGAGGGAGGCTACTATACTCAATTATAACTGACGGAGGCTACTATAGTCAACTATGACTGAAGGAGGCTACTATATTCAATTATAACTGACGGAGGCTACTATTTTCAATTATGACAGAGGAAGGCTACTATAGTCAACTATGACTGACGGAGGTTACTATAGTCAACTAGGACTGACGGAGACTACTATAGTCAACTATGACTAACGGAGGCTACTATAGTCAACTATGACTGACATAGACTACTATAGTCAACTATGACTGACGGAGGCTACTGTAGTCAACTATGACTGACGGAGACTACTATAGCCAACCATGACTGATGGAGGCTACTATAGTCAACTATGACTGACGGAGACTACTATAGTCAACTATGACTGATGGAGACTACTATAGTCAACTATGACTGACGGAGACTACTATAGTCAACTATGACTGACGAAGGCTACTATAGTCAACTATGACTGACGAATGTTACTATACTCAACTATAACTGACGGAGGGTACTATAGTGAACTATGAGTGACGGGAGCTACTATAGTCAACTATGACTGACGGAGACTACTATAGTCTACTATGACTGACGGAGGTTACTATAATCAACTATGACTGACGGAGACTACTATAGTCAACTATGACTGACGGAGGCTACTATAGTCAACTATGACTGACGGAGACTACTATAGTCAACTATGACTGACGGAGGCTACTGTAGTCAAATATGACTGACGGAGACTACTATAGTCAACTATGACTGATAGAGGCTACTATAGTCAACTATGACTCACGGAGGCTACTATTGTCAATTATGACTGACGGAGGCTACTATACTCAACTATAACTGACGGACGCTGATATAGTCAACTTTGACTGACGGAGTCTACTATACTCAACTATAACTGACGGAGGCTACTATAGTCAGCTATGACTGACTGATGCTACTATACTCAATCTATAACTGACGGAGGCTACTATAGTGAACTATGAGTGACGGAGGCTACTATACTCAACTATAACTGAAGGAGGCTACTATAGTCAACTATGACTGACTGAGGCTACTATAGTCAACTATGACTGACGGAGGCTACTATAGTCAACTGTGACTGACGGAGGCTACTATACTCAACTATGACTGACGGAGGCTACTATAATCAACTATGACTGATGGAGGTTACTATAGTCAACTATGACTGACGGAGGCTACTATACTCAACTATAACTGACGGAGGCTACTATAGTCAACTATAACTGAGGGAGGCTACTATACTCAACTATAACTGACGGGGGCTACTATAGTCAACTATGACTGGCGGAGGCTACTATACTCAACTATAACTGACGGAGGCTACTATAGTCAACTATAACTGAGGGAGGCTTTTATACTCAACTATAACTGACGGAGGCTACTATAGTCAACTATGACTGGCGGAGGCTACTATACTCAACTATAACTGACGGAGGCTACTATAGTCAACTATGACTGACGGAGGCTACTATACTCAACTATAACTGACGGAGGCTACTATTAGTCAACTATGACTGACGGAGGCTACTATACTCAACTATAACTGACGGAGGCTACTATAGTCAACTATGATTGAGGGAGGCTACTATACTCAATTATAACTACGGAGGTTAATATAGTCAACTATGACTGAAGGAGGCTACTATACTCAACTATAACTGACGGAGGCTACTATAGTCAACTATGACTGAGGGAGGCTACTATACTCAATTATAACTGACGGAGGCTACTATAGTCAACTATGACTGAAGGAGGCTACTATACTCAATTATGACTGACGGAAACTACTATAGACAACAATGACTGAAGGAGGCTACTATACTCAATTATAACTGACGGAGGCTACTATAGTCAACTATGACTGAGGGAGGCTACTATACTCAATTATAACTGACGGAGGCTACTATAGTCAACTATGACTGAAGGAGGCTACTATATTCAATTATAACTGACGGAGGCTACTATTTTCAATTATGACAGAGGAAGGCTACTATAGTCAACTATGACTGACGGAGGTTACTATAGTCAACTAGGACTGACGGAGACTACTATAGTCAACTATGACTAACGGAGGCTACTATAGTCAACTATGACTGACATAGACTACTATAGTCAACTATGACTGACGGAGGCTACTGTAGTCAACTATGACTGACGGAGACTACTATAGCCAACCATGACTGATGGAGGCTACTATAGTCAACTATGACTGACGGAGACTACTATAGTCAACTATGACTGATGGAGACTACTATAGTCAACTATGACTGACGGAGACTACTATAGTCAACTATGACTGACGAAGGCTACTATAGTCAACTATGACTGACGAATGTTACTATACTCAACTATAACTGACGGAGGGTACTATAGTGAACTATGAGTGACGGGAGCTACTATAGTCAACTATGACTGACGGAGACTACTATAGTCTACTATGACTGACGGAGGTTACTATAATCAACTATGACTGACGGAGACTACTATAGTCAACTATGACTGACGGAGGCTACTATAGTCAACTATGACTGACGGAGACTACTATAGTCAACTATGACTGACGGAGGCTACTGTAGTCAAATATGACTGACGGAGACTACTATAGTCAACTATGACTGATAGAGGCTACTATAGTCAACTATGACTCACGGAGGCTACTATTGTCAATTATGACTGACGGAGGCTACTATACTCAACTATAACTGACGGACGCTGATATAGTCAACTTTGACTGACGGAGTCTACTATACTCAACTATAACTGACGGAGGCTACTATAGTCAGCTATGACTGACTGATGCTACTATACTCAATCTATAACTGACGGAGGCTACTATAGTGAACTATGAGTGACGGAGGCTACTATACTCAACTATAACTGAAGGAGGCTACTATAGTCAACTATGACTGACTGAGGCTACTATAGTCAACTATGACTGACGGAGGCTACTATAGTCAACTGTGACTGACGGAGGCTACTATACTCAACTATGACTGACGGAGGCTACTATAATCAACTATGACTGATGGAGGTTACTATAGTCAACTATGACTGACGGAGGCTACTATAGTCTACTATGACTGACGGAGGTTGCTATAGTCAACTATGACAGACGGAGACTACTATAGTCTACTATGACTGACGGAAGTTACTATAGTCAACTATGATTGACGGAGACTACTATAGTCAACTATGACTGACGGAGGCTACTATAGTCAACTATGTATGTGTTAGCACTCGGAAAAATTAACAGACAAACAACAACAGAAAAAACGAAGAACAATATATGGTCCGAAGTGGGATCGAACCCGTACTCCCTGGCACCGCGCCTTGCCACGAGAAGCCGAACGCTTGGCACACTGTCACTCAGCCAACTAAAAAATTGGCTATTGTAGCAGTGTCTTCCACGAAAGGCGCTCTCAATGACTATAGCATTATCGGCTTCTCGTGGCAAGGCGCGGTGCCAGGGAGTACGGGTTCGATCCCACTTCGGACCATATATTGTTCTTTGTTTTTTTCTGTTGTTGTTTGTCTGTTAATTTTTCCGAGTGCTAACACATACTTATTTGTTCTATTATTCCCTATAGTCAACTATGACTGACGGAGGCTACTATAGTCAACTACGACTGACGGAGGCTACTATACTCAAATATAACTGAGGAGGCTACTATACAAACTATAACTGACGGAGGCTACTATAGTCAACTATGACTGACGGAGGCTACTATAGTCAACTATGACTGACGGAGGCTACTATAGTCAACTATGACTGACGGAGGCTACTTCCACAGCAAACTCTCAAATAATGTAAGAACCGCTGAGCCTAACCCATCTCCCAGCCGCCGAAGCTGGAATCTCCTCTTTTCCCAACTGCCTTATCACTCGTTTAATGCTCACAAATTAATCCTCTGTCTGTATTCGACAAAACATGGAGAGACACACATAAAACAAAAAATCGGAGTATTGGCTATTTGTATTTATCGCTGGCTTCCCATTGGATAGCTATTTTAATTGCCAACATCCGATTGACTGGTTTCATATTCGAACTGCAATCTGATTGGTCGAAATATTTGTTATTTCCTGTTAAGATCAAAATTTTATTATGGAAAGTGGATGTTGATTTGATGAATTCTTGATGATAGAGAATGTTGATGTTGACTTCTTCTTCTTCTACCTTTAAGCTCAGCTCCCTGTGGAGCATAGGTCTTCAAAAAACACTTTCAGCTCCCTGGCGTGCCTACGTCTTCAACAAACACTTTCAGCTCCCTGTGGAGCATAGGTCTTCAACAAACACTTTTAGCTCCCTGTGGAGCATAGGTCTTCAACAAACACTTTCAGATCCCTGTGGAGTATAGTTCTTCAAAAACCACTTTGCAAGTCGTTCTGTTTCTTGCCATCTTTTAAAGATCATTCCATGTCTTCCCCATCATCTTCATCTCTGCTTCCATCTGTCTTCTCCTTGGGATGTGATATTACTGCTGTTAATTTTAAACGAAGTGGAAAGAGTCACCGTCATCATCAAGTACGGGGCCTGCTGGCATAGGTGATCATGTCTCTCCACAACTTTTGATCTCGACAGTTATTTATCATTTCTGTTGTTGACCTTCTGCCAAGCCATTCTCTTAAGCTGTCTGGTATCTTTTCTCTTTGCTTCCCTCTATCTCTTCGTCCCTCAATTTTCCCAGTTGTTACAATATATTCCAGCTGTTCTCTTCTCATTACATGGCCAAAAAATGATGATTATTTCTTCCTAATATTGGAAATTAGCTCTCTTTTTGCTTTGACCTCTTTCAGAACGTTTTCATTACTCTTCTTAGCTGTCCATGGTATTCTCAACATTCTTCTGTAAAACCACATTTCTACAGCTCCCACTGATTTTCTTGTCTGTTGTCCAATTGCCAATAATTAACATCCACATATTAATACCAACTCTACATAGCATGCTTAAGATTTTTTTTCCCTGTTTCTATTACCAAAAATCAAAAAAAGGAATTGAAGTCAACGGTCACAACATAAATAATTTGCGATATGCGGATGACACAGTCTTAATAGCAAAGACAGAGAATGAACTACAAGAAATGATAGACAGAATAGTGAAAGAGAGCAACAAAAAAGGTCTCAGTCTGAATAGTAAGAAAACAGAAGTAATGGTCATATCGAAGAAACAATCATCACCATCATGCAGCATAAAAATAAACAGGACAAATCTGAAACAAGTGGAGAGCGTCAAATACTTGGGCACAATAATAACATCAGATGGAAGATGTACCACAGAAATAAAAAGTAGAATAGCTCAGGCAAAATAGCATTTCAGAAAATGAAAAATATCTTATGTAACAAATCTATGTCAATAGAAGTGAGAAATAGAGTTAATTGGTGCTATATAGAACCAATTCTGACCTATGGAAGCGAATCATGGACAGTAGACAAACAAATGAAAAGACGATTAGAGGCCACAGAGATGGGATTTCTCAGAAGAATGTTGAAAGTTCCCTGGACAGCTAAAAAGTCCAATGAGGAAGTTCTCAAAGAGGTCAACACAAAAAGGGAGCTGCTAAAAAACATCAGAAAGAAGCAATCAACAGTTTTTGGGCACATCATGAGAAGAGGAAAGTTGGAATACTTGGTTACAACTGGCAAAATAAAAGGAAAGAGAGATCGCGGACGACAAAGACAGAAAATACTGGATAGCTTGGTGTCATGGCATGGAAAACAGTCAACAACAGAACTGATACGATGCACTGTGGATAGAAGATTGTGGAGGGACATGATCACCTACGCCAACCGGTATGGCACATGATGATGATTGCCAAAAATGGATTGCCCAGTATTTTCCTCATTTTTTGGAAAGCTGCTTTTGCCTGAGCCATTCTGCATCTGACCTCTGTTGTACACCTTCCATCAGAGGTTAACAATTATCCCTAATATTTAAATTCATTTACCTGTTTTAATATTGTTCCACTTGTCTTTATTTTGCACTGAGGTGATGTCTTTTCATTTGTTGTTACCATTACACCTGTCTTTGTTGTGCATTGCGCAGATGTTTTTTTATTCCCTCATTGCTACTATTACTTCATGCCTTTTTACTATTAATGACGAATACTTTATTTTTGAGCATTTCTACCTACATTCGTTCAATATAATCACTGACCGTACACAGATTAGGCGGTGCTGATGGACTTCTTGCTGTCCAATGACTTTTTTTTAAATGTGCAATCGTGGATTGATAACAAAAATTAATACTTGGCTAATTTCTCCCGCTCCATTCTTCGTTGCGCGTGAACGTCACAGTAATGGATTCAAACTACCGAATCGAACCGGCCGCAGTTCTAACCAAATGTCGTGGAGACCAGACCTTCAAAGGAGAAATAATTCGCACAAACCGGATTTTGTTGCTAGGGGAGAAATAAAAACTCTGTTCTGAAGCCTCAAAGACCCTGATCTGTGGAGGACGAGTAGAAAGAAGGACTGTGTAGTAAGAAAGAAGATTGATTTGTTTTCAAGAGTTAGTTTTTATATGTCCCTGAATTTTACGATTATTGTGTTTGTGGCTTTGGTCCGTAACGTTGCGTTTTTAATCCGGATCAAAGGAATTTGGATTTTAATTAGCGGAGGTTCTCACGCTGTGCCGTCTCCGCTCACCTGTCATTAATTGTTTCCTGGGGGTAATATTCGTTCAAGGAAATCTGTTCGTGGGCTGCGATTCCATTTCTTTACCTATTTATTTAAAAAAAACGAGAGAATTATTTTATGGACTTTCTCGGTTATTACGGAGTTTGTGATCTGTGCTTATATTGTCTTGGGTGTTGTAAGATGAAAGATCAAAGTGATCATTTTGCATCTTCGACGGTCACGTTTGAAAGGACGCGAGGCGTTGCCGCGTTATGTCGCTACTTAACGACATGTTACGTATTCGTGAATTTCGACCCGAGGAATCTAACTTTTTTTTCGTTGGTTAAAACACACACTGCGGAAGCCTACTGAGAGTATTACACAATTTGCCTTTTTTCTGAAATCCCCAGGGAAAAAGACAAAGAGGAAAACCAAAATATTCTCGGAGAAGACAAATGGAAGCAGAGATGAAGATGATGGGGAAGACATGGAATGATCTTAAAAGAATGGCAAGAAACAGAACGACTTGGAAAGTGTTTGTTGAAGACCTATGCTCCACAGGGAGTTGAAAGTGTTTGTTGAAGACCTATGCTCCACAGGGAGCTGAAAGGTAGAAGAAAGAGAGAGAGAGAGAGAGAGACAGAGAGAGAATCTAATTTCTTCCTCTTTTTTTTCTCATTTACCTACCAGCGTCGAGGGGAGATGTAATATGCGGTCTTCAGCTATTCTATTCGCCTCTCTCAAAAATGAATAACTGAGAAAACAAGCCAGAAATAATCCCCGCCATAGAATATATAAAGAAACAACAGATAAAATGGTGTGGCCATCCTCTGTACCATACCAGGACAAACTGTATGGAGATGTCACCAACCTTGAGCTGACCAATGCTTTCTTTGAACTTATTAATATTGACGTCTTGAGGTGTGGCCATCACAGGTACCATACCAGGACAAGCTGTATGGAGATGTAACCAACCCTGAGCTGACCAATGCTTTCTTTGAACTTATTGACATCTAGAAGTGTGGCCATCAACGGTACCATACCAAGACAAGCTGTATGGAGATGTCACCAACCCTGAGCTGACCAATGCTTTCTTTGAACTTATTGACATCTAGAGGTGTGGCCATCAACGGTACCATACCAAGACAAGCTGTATGGAGATGTCACCAACCCTGAGCTGACCAATGCTTTCTTTGAACTTATTAATATTGACGTCTTGAGGTGTGGTCAACACCGGTACCATACCAGGACAAGCTGTATGGAGATGTTACCAACCTTGAGCTGACCAATGCTTGCTTTGAACTTATTAATATTGGCATCTAGAGGTGTGGCCATCAACGGTACCAGGACAAGCTGTATGGAGATGTTACCAACCTTGAGCTGACCAATGCTTGCTTTGAACTTATTAATATTGGCATCTAGAGGTGTGGCCATCACTGGTACCAGGACAAGCTGTATGGAGATGTTACCAACCTTGAGCTGACCAATGCTTGCTTTGAACTTATTAATATTGGCATCTAGAGGTGTGGCCATCAACGGTACCATACCAGGACAAGCTGTATGGAGATATCACCAACCCCTAGCTGACCAACGTTTTCTTTGAACTTGGTAATATTGACATCTAAAGTATACCTAGCAGACGGAGTTGGAGAAAACTGGCTGTTATTTGTCCATCTCTAGAAGTTACTTTTTGATTCACAAAAATATGGTTGCCGCTATAGCTCGCTGGTTAGCGGGCAAGAGGTCGGGTTAGATCCTGATTGACCGCTTGCAGGTTCTTAATATTGGCCTTGATCTTTCCAAAAAAGCTTGAGTTATTGATTTGTTATTGAGTTGTTGAGTTGTATATGAGTTGTTAATGGGTTGTTATTGATTTATTATTGAGTTGTTATTGAATTGTTATTGAGTTGTTAATGAGTTGTTATTGAGTTATTATTGAGTTGTTATTGAGTTGATGAGTTGTTATTGAGTTATTATTGAGTTGTTATTGAGTTGTTATTGATTTGTTATTGATTTGTTATTGAGTTATTATTTGTTATTGAGTTATTGAGTTGTTATAGAGTTATTGATTTATTATTGCGTTGTTATTGAGTTATTGCGTTGTTATAGAGTTTTTGAGTTGTTATTGAGTTGTTATTGAGTTATTGATTTCTTATTGAGTTGTTATTGAGTTATTGAGTTGTTATTGAATTGTTATTGAGTTAGTAATTTGTTATTGAGTTATTATTGAGTTGTTGAGTTTTTATTGAGTTATTCAGTTGTTATTGAGTTATTGAGTTGTTATTGAGTTGTATTGAGTTATTGAGTTATTATTGCGTTATTATTGAATTTTTGAGTTGTTTTTGAGTTATTGATCTTATTTAAGGAGGCTATGTCTGGCAAATATAGTAACGTTACCACCACCATCATCATCATCATCAAGTGCCACGCCTGCTGGTGTAGATGATCATGTCTCTCCACAACTTTCGACAGTTATTTAACATTTCTGTTGTTGACCTTATGCCAAGCCATTCTCTTAAGCTGTCTTGTATTTTTTCTCTTTGTTTCCCTCTATCTCTTCGTCCCTCAATTCTCCCAGTTGTTACAATATATTCCAGTTTTTTCCTTCTCGTTACATGGCCAAAAATGATGATTGTTTCTTCCTAATATTGGAAATTAGCTCTCATTTTGCTTGGACCTCTCTCAGAACGTTTTCCTTACTCTTTTTAGCTGTCCATGGTATTCTCAACATTCTTCTGTAAAATCAAAGTTCTAAAGATTCCAGAGATTTTCTTGTCTGTTGTCCTATTGTCCATGATTCACATTCATATGTTAAGATTGGCTCTACATAACATTTAACAATTCTTTTTTCTTGTCTCTATTGTCAAAAATGAACTGCACGGTATCTTCCTCATTTTTTGGAAAGCTGTTTTTGCCTGAGCCATTCTGCATCTCACTTCTGTTGTACATCTACCAGCTGAGGTTAACATTGTTGCAAAATATTTAAATTCATTTACCTGTTTTAATATTGTTCCACTTGTCCTTATTGTGCATAGCGATGATGACTTTTTCTTTGTTGTTACCATTACTGTCTTCTTACTATTAAGGCTGTGTCCTTTATTTTAGACTTCCTTCACTATAATCTCTAACATTTCTTGTAACTCATTTTTACTCTTAACGATTAGGACTGTATCATCAGCATAAAAAAAAAAAAAACTAAAGTACCCCCGTCACGCCAAGTGGCGTATAGGGAATATGGTGTTAGTGACCATAAATTTTACAGACCTTCGACACATGATTTTTGGGGTAATTTGGTCGGTATTACGCCCGTGCCGCTTTACTTTCCCAGAAAAAATCCAGTACCCATTAAAGGCTGGCTGAACCCGGAAGTCGTCGGTTGGGATCGAACCCTACCTCTTGTCCTTTGTAGTCTAGTTCACTAACCACTGAGCTATCGTATCATCAGCATACCTTAGATTATTTATATTATGACCTCCAATTGTTATTTCAGGCATGTCACTTATGGATCTTAAAATAATCTCACTATAAATTTTAAACAAATCTGGTGACAGCACACAACCTTGTCTAACACCCTGTTTTATTTGTTGAAACATACCCAATTCTTCTTCTCCTCTTTTCTCTTTTCACTGATACCTAAACAGTGTCGTGGTTTATATCATTTGTCGTTCTTGAGCTGCTCGAACTGTCTGAATTAGTGATTTTCCTTTGTTTTTACATGTCTCTATCACTGCATCTATCCATCTTCTTCTTTTCTCATCTCACTGATACCTAAAAGGTGTCGTGGTTTATATCATTTGTCGTTCTTGAGCTGCTCGAACTGTCTGAATTAGTGATTTTCCTTTGTTTTTACATGTCTCTGTCACTGCATCTATCCATCTTCTTCTTTTCTCTTTCTCACTGATACCTAAAAGGTGTCGTGGTTTATATCATTTGTCGTTCTTGAGCTGCTCGAACTGTCTGAATTAGTGATTTTCCTTTGTTGTTACATGTCTCTATCACTGCATCTATCCATCTTCTTCTTTTCTCTTTCTCACTGATACCTAAAAGGTGTCGTGGTTTATATCATTTGTCGTTCTTGAGCTGCTCGAACTGTCTGAATTAGTGATTTTCCTTTGTTGTTACATGTCTCTGTCACTGCCTCTATCCATCTTCTTCTGGGTCTTCCTCTTGGTCTTTTTCCATGCATTCTCGAGAAGAACGCCCTTGATGGTGATTGGTAAGGATTCATTCTGACCAGGTGGCCAAACCATTTAAGTTGTTGTTGTTCTATATATTCTTGGCAGGGTTTTGTTCCTACCATTTTTCTTATCGTTTCATTTGGTATTCTATCTTTTCTTGTGCTGTTTGTTACTTTTCTCAAGCAACGCATCTCACATGTATTGATCTTTCTTAAATGTGATTTAGAAAGGGTCCATGTTTAACTTTCATAGCACAAAGTTGGTATGAAAATGCTATTTATCATTTGTGAACGTAATATAGAAGGAATACAAAACTCATTTCTTAAAACAAAATCAAGTTCAGGATGAAGAAACTCGAATCAAAGACATCAACTTCAGTAGTTTTACTTTAATTCTCAAAATATCAATTTCAGTAAAGAGATTCTATCACTAAAAATCAAGTTCATTACTCAAGTCATCAATTACTGAAAAAAACGTGAATAAATAAATTTAGCAAATTTAGAATTTTTTGCAAAAAATTAACTCTTTCTGTACGTTTCCACACACTATACGTCATGCCGATTTGAGTCATGTACGTTTCGCCGCACAGTGCGTCATTCTCAATTTGATTAGGGTAAAACGTCATCAAGCCATATTCTTGTTACATGTCCTGTATCATCTTGGTATTGGTGAAATCTAATTCCTTGTTTAATTATCTACAAATGCATATGTAATATGTTAAGTGTTAGATAAATATAATCGTATGGATTAATAATTAAAAACATGAATAATCCTGTCTGTGAAATATCAACCGCTAAATTGATCAAAAAAAACCCACAGGACTTCTTCTACCTTTCAGCTCCCTGTGGAGCATAGGTTTTCAATAAACACTTTCAGTTCCCTGTGGAGCATAGGTTTTCAACAAACACTTTCAGCTCCCTGTGGAGCATAGGTCTTCAACAAACACTTTCAGCTCCCTGTGGAGCATAGGTCTTCAACAAACACTTTCAGCTCCCTGTGGAGCATAGGTTTTCAACCATCACTTTCAGCTCCCTGTGGAGCATAGGTTTTCAACCATCACTTTCAG
>JAVIAB010000105.1:5056559-5071559 GCA_032433765.1 Megaustenia siamemsis
TTACCTCATATATCATCATCATCATCATCATCATCATCATCATTATCATCATCATCATCATCATCATCATTATCATCATCATCATCATCATCATCATCAAATACCGGGCCTGCTGGCGTAGGTGATCATGTCCTTCCACAACTTTCGATCTCGACAGCTATTTATCATTTCTGTTGTTGACCTTCTGCCAAGACATTCTCTTAAGCTGTCTAGTATCTTTTCTCTTTGCTTCCCTCTATCTCTTCGTCCCTCAATTTTCCCAGTTGTTACAATATATTCCAGTTGTTCCCTTCTCATTACATGGCCAAAAAATGTTGATTGTTTCTTCCTAATATTGGAAATTAGCTCTCTTTTTGTTTTGGCCTCTTTCAGAACGTTTTCATTTTATATATATATACATGTAAAGTAAAGTACCCCCGTCACGCCAAGTGGCGTATAGGGAATATGGTGTTAGTGACCCGTCACGCCAAGTGGCGTATAGGGAATATGGTGTTAGTGACCCGTCACGCCAAGTGGCGTATAGGGAATATGGTGTTAGTGACCATAAATATTACAGACCTTCAGCACATGAATTTTGGGGTAATGTGGTCGGTATTACGCCCGTGCCGCTTTACTTTCCAAGAAAAAAATCTTGTACTTATTTAAGGCTGGGTGGACCCCGTAAGCCGTTGATTAGGATCAAACCCTACCTCTTGTCCTTTGTAGTCCAGCTCACTATCCACTGAGCTATCGCGGCTCCTATGTATATACACAATTATTATCGAGTGCTATCTTCGCATCGAAGTTTGGCTACCATGGATCGCCATTCAACTCTGTCTCTTGCTTTGATAGTGCAGGTTGTCATAGGATGGCTTCTCCATCTTTTGATGTTACTCGTCCATGTTAGTCTTGATTGGCCTCTGCCATTTTTCCCTTGTATTTTCCCTTCCAAGATTAGTTTTAGTAGGCTGTTGTGTCTTTTAACATGCACCATTTTATCCACCCAATTCTACCTATTCTTATATGTATCCGCATTTTGAAGGTTTCAATTTTCTGTTCTGTTTTCTTGTTTAATGTCCATGATATACATACATATATATATACTTTATTTTACCATTTTATCTGTTGTTTCCTTATATATTCTATGGCGGAGGCTATTCCTAGCTTTTTTTCTCAGTTCTTCATTTCTGATCTTATCTCTCAGACTGTTTCCTGTCATTCGTCTAACACATTTCATCTCAGTAGAGGTTATTTTTTCTTATTGTTCTTGTATCTAGGGTCCAGGTCTGGCATTGGTAGCACAACGTTGGGATGAAGATTGTATTGTAGAGTGCCCGTTTTGCCTCTAGAGTTATTTCCTTGTTGGACAATAGTGGTGATAGCTGTCCAATGATTTGACAAGCTTTGTTGCATCTTGAGTCTAGGGTCCAGGACTGGCATTGGTAGCACAACGTTGGGATGAAGATTGTATTGTAGAGTGCCCGTTTTGCCTCTAGAGTTATTTCCTTGTTGGACAATAGTGGTGATAGCTGTCCAATGATTTGACAAGCTTTGTTGCATCTTGAGTCTAGGGTCCAGGTCTGGCATTCGTAGCACAACGTTGGGATGATAATTACCTGAAAAAGTATTACCTTCAAGCTGTTAAAAATTAACATTGTCCTGACGATGGCGAAAATACCCAGTTTGATGAAGTTTAACTTCAGCAGTAAAAATACCCTGTGAAACGAGAAATACCCAATTTGTTGTGTACAAACTTCTCAGAATTACAGGGTAAGATTACGACTAAGATATTTATCCAATTTGTGTTCAGGTATGTCTGTGGATTAAAGGGGTCAAAATGTTAGGTAAGTCTGTGGATTAAAGGGTCAAAATGTTAGGTAAGTCTGTGGATTAAAGGGGTCAAAATGTTACATTTGAAATTAACAATGATGTCAATTTTGATTATCTACAAATAAGAAAGATTACAATTTGAATTGTTTTATGTCTTTCTTTCCTTTTTTTCTTTCTTTGTTTGTTTCTTTCTTTCATTCTTTCTTTCTTTCTTTCTATCTTTCTTTCTTTCTTGCTTTCTTTCTTTCTTTCTTTCTTTCTTCCTTTCTTTCCTTCTTTCTTTTCTTTTCTTCTCCTCTTTTTTTCTTTCTTTTGTTTGTTTATTTGTTTCTTTTCTTTCTTTGTTTCTTTATTTCTTTCTTCCATTTCATTCTTTATTTTGTTTGTTTATTTGTTAGTTAGTTTGTTTCCTTCTTTCTTTCCCTCTTTATTTCTTTTCCTTCTTTATTTCTTTCTTCCTATCTTTTATTGTTTGGTTGTTTGTTTGTTTCTTTTCTTTTACTATTTCTTTCTTTCGATCTATCTTTCTTTCTTTCTTCTTGCAGCACTCTCAACACACTAAGAACACAAATATTGCCCACAGAAGCAACCGTAGGTGACAGCCTATGGAGCACCGGTGAAGACCTCAAACACACTGTTCATGACTAATGCTGGTCTAAGTGTCTGAATACACAATAGTAGCTGTTAGCTGAAGAAACAGAAGAAGGAGAAAGAAGATGAAGAGGGAGAGAGATGAAAAGAGGGAGAAAGTAGAAGAGGGAGAAAGAAGAAGAAGGAGACAGAAGAAGAGGGATAAAGAAGAAGAGGGAGAAGGAAGAAGACGAAGAGGAAGAAATAAGAAGAGGGAGAAAGAGGAAGAAGAGGGAGAAAGAAGAAAAAAGAGGAGGAAGAAGAAGAATAAGAAGAAGAAGAGGGAGAAAGAAGAAGAGGGAGAAAGAAGAAGAAGAGGGAGAATGAAGAAGAGGGAGAAAGAAGAAGAAGAGGGAGAAAGAAGAAGAAGGAGAAAGAAAAGGGAGAAAGAAGAAGAGGGAGAAAGGAGAGGAAGAAGAGGAAAAAAGAGGAATAAGAAGAAGAAGAAGGAGAAAGAAGAAGAGGGAGAAAGAAGAAGAAGAGGGAGAAAGAAGAAGAGGGAGAAAGAAGAAGAGGGAGAAAGAAGAATAAGAGGGAGAAAGAAGAAGAGGGAGAAAGAAGAAGAAGAAGAAGAAGAAGAAGAAGAGGGAGAAAGAAGAAGAGGGAGAAAGAAGAAGAGGAAGAAAGAAGAAGAGGGAGAAAGAAGAAGAGGGAGAAAGAAGGAGAGGGAGAAAGAAGGAGAAGAAGAAGAGGGAGAAAGAAGAAGAGGGAGAAAGAAGAAGTAGAAGAAGAGGAAGAAGAGGGAGAAAGAAGAAGAGGGAGAAAGAAGAAGAGGGAGAAAGAAGAAGAGGGAGAAAGAAGAAGAGGGAGAAAGAAAGAGAAGCAGAAGAGGGAGAAAGAAGAAGAGGGAGAAAGAAGAAGAAGAAGAAGAGGAAGAAGAGGGAGAAAGAAGAAGAGGGAGAAAGAAGAAGAGGGAGAAAGAAGAAGAGGAAGAGGGAGAAAGAAGAAGAAGAGAATGAAGAGGAAGAAGAAAAAAGAAGAGGAAGTAGAGGGGACAAAAAGTACCTGAAGAAGATGAAGAAGTTTTGGTGAATGATGAAGAGAAACACTTGACAATGAAGAGAAACACTTGTTAATGAAGAGAAACACTTGACAATGTAGAGAAACACTTGACATTGTAGAGAAACACTTGACAATGAAGAGAAACACTTGGCAATGTAGAGAAACACTTGACATGAATAGAAACACATGACAGTGAAGAGAAACACTTGTTAATGAAGAGAAACACTTGACAATGTAGAGAAAGACTCAAAAACGAATAGAAACATTTTGAAAATGAACAGAAAAAGAATTTATATCCATTTTGCAATAGACGATTCTGCAATGTCTTCATTTTTTTCTTGTACTTGCTTGCTTGTGTTCGCCCGATAACTAAAGAAGTGTATCTCTTCATCATCCGCCCTTAAAAGGACGATAAGTAGGCGTGTCTGCGTTATGTTGTGGTTTGCAGTATAACTGTGATATTTGTGCCTTTCGGCCCAACACATCCGACTTCAGCACGATATATTTGAGTATACAAAACTAAAGTACCCCTGTCACGCCAAGTGGCGTATAGGGAAATATGGTGTTAATGACCCTATATTTTACAAACCTTCAGCACATGATTTTTGCGGTAATGTGGTCGGTATTACCCCGTGCTGCTTTACTTTTCCAGAAAAAAATCCGGTACCCATTTAAGGCTGGGTGAACCTGGAAGCCGTCGGTTGGGATCGAACCTTACCCCTTGTTCTTTGTAGTCCAGTATTTTTTAGTATGTCAGTATATATTTTTAAGTATTAGAATCGTAATGGCTCATTGTACATCCATAGACCGGCCGTACGCTGATCTTACGGTCTGTTGTTTGATGTGTGACTGGGATAATCTGACGACTAACTGTGTGTCTATATGTTCGGAATTGGAGTCAACAACGATGGCCTAACATCATCAAGCGCTATACATTTTTTTAAAAATACGAGGATCATCATTTTCAAGAGGACCTGAACTTCCGGTATATGGTGGATAGGCTGCAGGAACCATTAAAGGCTATGTATGAAAAGTGTTCCTTGTTGCAGTTTCCTCATATTCCAAGCCCGGCTTGTTGCAGGAGCTACTGAGTTAAGTGCTATGTGCACACCGTGAGCAGTGTGTCTCATCCGTTTTGATCCTGTTACGATATTCCAATTGTTTACTATGAATGATGATATCGTATGACAGGGAACAGTTGGCTGTGTTCAATTTCTGTGCAGTTTCGTCTTATGTCTTTTGGCGTGTGCTGAGACTGCTACGATGGGGACTACAGTTACCTTTCTTTGTTTGGGAGATGAGATATTAATTCGAATGATTACGCTGGCACGGGCGGTTAAGCAATTATGGATTTTAATTCGTTTGCAGTGATACCGGGGTCTTCCATAACCAAAGAACCAACTTTTTGAGTACCGGGTTGTCTGCCCTCTTCGATTCCTACTTGCTTGGCCAGACTGGACAGTTTAGTCTGTTACTAGAGGCACCAAGGAGAGGTGGAGCAAGGTCTGGATAGTTTTTGTTCACCGATCCTGGCGCAAGCCATCAGCTGTGGGACGCTGACAACTTCCAGCTGTGTTCATATGAGGTGCGCCTTCGCCTCCTTTCTTCTTCTTATTCTCGTTCTTCTTTTTCTGCCGCCTCTACTTCTTTATTTGTTCTTTTTTCTTCATTTTTAAATTTCTGAATCATTTTCCTGTTTATTCTTCTTCTTCTCTTGTTTTTTATTTTTCTTCTTGTTTTTGTTCTCCTTCTTGTTTTTGTTCTTCCTCTTGTTTTCTTTGTTATCGTTGTTTCTTCTTCTTTTCCTATTTAATTATTCTTTTATTTTCCCTTATTACACTTCTTTCTCTTCATCTTTTCTCCTCCATGTTCATCTCCATGATTGATTTCTTCATCTTCTTCTTCTTTATATTTCTTGTATTTTCCCACATTTCTTCATATTTCTTGTATTTTCCCACATTTCTTTATATTTCTTGTATTTTCCCACATTTCTTCATATTTCTTGTATTTTCCCACATTTCTTCATATTTCTTGTATTTTCCCACATTTATTCACATTTCTCTTTACTATTTTCATCTTCAGGGAGCCGCGATAGCTCAGTGGTTAGTGAACTGGACTACAAAAGACAAGGGGTAGGGTTCGATCCCAACCAACGGCTAACGGGTTCACTCAGCCTTAAATGGGTACCGGATTTTTTCTGGGAAAGTAAAGCAGCACGGGCGTAATACCGACCACATTACCCCAAAAATCATGTGCTGAAGGTCTGTAAAATATAGGGTCACTAACACCATATTCCCTATACGCCACTTGGCGTGACGGGAAACAGAACGAATAAAAGAATAATGATACCGTATGACAGGGGACAGTTGCTGTGTTCACTTACTGTGCAGTTTCGTCTTATGTCTTTTGGCGTGTGCTGAGACTGCTACGATGGGGACTACAGTTACTTTTCTTTGTTTGTGAGATGATTTATTTCTTCATAAAAGTATTACAATTTTTGTTCTTAAATAAATATATCTATAAATGTCTTCTTTTTCTTCTACCTTTTCAGCTCTCTGTAGAGCATATGTCTTCATCAAACACTTTCAACTCCCTGTAGAGCTTAGGTCTTCAACAAACACTTTCAACTCTCTGTAGAGCATAGGTCTTCAACAAACACTTTCAACTCTCTGTAGAGTATAGGTCTTCAGCAAACACTTTCAACTCCCTGTAGAGCTTAGGTCTTCAACAAACACTTTCAACTCTCTGTAGAGCATAGGTCTTCAACAAACACTTTCAACTCTCTGTAGAGCATAGGTCTTCAACAAACACTTTGAACTGTCTGTGGAGCATAGGTCTTCAACAAACACTTTCAGCACTCTGTAGAGCATAGGTCTTAAAGAAACACTTTCAACTCTCTGTGGAGCATAAGTCTTTCAACAAACACCTTCAACTCCCTGTGGAGCATAAGTCTTCAACAAACACTTTCAACTCCTGTCTAGCATAGATCTTCAACAAACACTTTCAACTCCCTGTGGAGCATAGGTCTTCAACAAACACTTTCAACTCTCTGTGGAGCATAGATCTTCAACAAACACTTTCAACTCCCTGTGGAGCATAGGTCTTCAACAAACACTTTCAACTCTCTGTGGAGCATAGATCTTCAATAAACACGTTCAACTCTCTGTGGAGCATAGGTCTTCAACAAACACTTTTAACTCCCTGTGGAGCATAGATCTTCAACAAACACTTCCAACTCTCTGTGGAGCATAGATCTTCAACAAACACTTTGAACTGTCTGTGGAGCATAGATCTTCAACAAACACTTTCATCTCCCTGTGGAACATAGGTCTTCAACAAACACTTTGAACTCTCTGTGGAGCATAGATCTTCAACAAACACTTTCATCTCCCTGTGGAGCATAGGTCTTCAACAAACATTTTCAACTCCCTGTGGAGCATAAGTCTTCAATAAACACTTTCCGAACTCTTCTGTTTCTTGGCTCTCTTTTTGGATCATTTCACGTCTTCCCATCATCTTTATCTCTACTTCCATCTGTCTTCTCCAAGAATATCGTGATCTTCCACTTTGTCTTTTTCCTTTGGAGTTCCAAAATAGGGCCTGTTGTGTAATAATCTTACTTGCCTTCCGCAGTGTGTGTCCTATCCAGCGTCATCGTCTACACATTTAGTTCATGCTAAATTGTGTCTATAAATGTGATTCTTACATAAAAATACCTATAAATTTGTGGTCTCATAATTGCTTATGTATTAAATTGAAAATAAATAGGTAATTAGTTAGATAATTCGTTAGTTAATTCTTTAAGTAATTAGTTTGTTAATTAATGTGGTAATTAATGAGTAAGTTTGTTTGTTTGTTTTCTTTTTTTCGTTCGCCAGTTTTACCTCTGACGAAATCTCTAAAGACTAGGAACTGAATTTTGCGTGTTAATCCATTTTTCCCTGGCAGCCGTGTGAATTAGTAAGTTAATTAGTTAGGTAATTAGTTAATTTGTTAGGAAATTAGTTAGTTAATTCGTTCGATAATTAGTTATTTAAATCCTGAAGTAATTAATTAGGTTATTAGTTATTTCGTTTCGAAATTAGTTTATTCCTTAGTTAGTTAGTTAATTAATTAGTTAGGTAGTAATTAAGTTGATTAGTTAAGTAATTAGTTAATTAAGTAGTTAGGTAATAAGGTAATTAGTTAATTAATTAGGTAATTAGTTAATTTATTAGTTAGGTAATTAGTTTGCTGGTTAGTTAGTTAGGTAATTAGTTATTTCGTTACGAAATTAGTTTATTCGTTAGGTAATTAGTTAATTAATTAGTTAGGTAATAAGTTAATTAATTAGTTAGGTAATTAGTCAATTAATTAGTTAGGTAATACGTTAATTAATTAGTTAGGTAATAAGTTAATTAATTAGTTAGGTAATAAGTTAATTAATTAGTTAGTTAATCAGATAATTAATTAGTTAGGTAATTAGTCAATTAATTAGTTAGGTAATAAGTTAATTAATTAGTTAGGTAATTAGTTAATTAATTAGTTAGGTAATAAGTTAATTAATTAGTTAGGTAATAAGTTAATTAATTAGTTAGGTTATTAGATTGCTGGTTAATTTGCGGGTTATTTAGTTATGTAATTCGCTACATAATTAGTAAACTAATTAGTTATGTAATTACTTAGGTAATAAGTCAGTGAGTAAGTGTGTAAGTTAAAAATATGCGCGGTGTGTGAAAACTCACCTGGCGGCGACAGCTCTGAGCAATCGTCCTGTATTCTCCGACCTGACCTGCTCCCTCGCCAGCCTCTAGTAATGGGATAATACAGTAAAGATAGTTCTTCTTGAAGTAACAAGAAAAAAGGTAAATATCCAATGGCTGCACGAGTGTGAAGTACAGTAAAATGTAAAATAATGTTTTAATTTAATTCTTTCTATAAAGTAAGCACTTATATTGGTGCATACATTAATTATTTTACAGCATAGGTACTTAAATTATAAATACTGTCATCATCATCATTATCATCATCATCATTATCATCATCATCATCATCATCAACATCATCATCATCATTATCATCATCATCATTATCATCATCATCATTATCATCATCATCATCATCATCAACATCATCATCATCATTATCATCATCATCATTATCATCATCATCATCATCATCATCATCATCAACATCATCATCATCATTATCATCAGTTTGAATGTATTTTGCAGAACGTTGCTCTCGCCACAACCCGTCTGAAAGAATCTCTGTCTCTAGCCAGGTCTCCGACAGAACGTTGCTCTCGCTACATCATCATCATCATCATCGTCATCGAGTGTCGTCTCCGCATCGAAGGTTGGCTACCATGGAGCGTCATTCCGCTCTGTCTCTTGCTTTGATAGTGCAGCTTTTCATAGGCTGACTTGTCCATCTTTTGATGTTACTCCTCCATGTTAGTCTTGGTCTGCCTCTTTTCATCATCATCATCATGTATCCTGCCGGTTGGCGTAGGCGATCATGTCCCTCCACAATCTTCTATCTACAGTGCATCGTATCAGTTCTGTTGTTGACTGTTTTCCATGCCATGACACCAAGCTATCCAGTATTTTCTCTCTTTGTCGTCCGCGACCTCTCTTTCCTTTTATTTTGTCAGTTGTAACCAAGTATTCCAACTTTCCTCTTCTCATGATGTGCCCGAAAAATGTTGATTGCTTCTTTCTGATGTTTTTTAAGAGCTCCCCTTTTGTGTTGGCCTCTTTGAGAACTTCCTCATTGGTCTTTTTATCTGTCCAGGGAACTTTCAACATTCTTCTGAGAAATCCCATCTCTGTGGCCTCTAATAGTCTTTTCATTTGTTTGTCTGCTGTCCATGATTCGCTTCCACAGATCAGAATTGGTTCTATATAGCACCGATGAACTCTCTTTCTCATTTTTATTGACAGATTTGTTGCATAAGATATTTTTCATTTTCTGAAATGCTATTTTGGCCTGAGCTATTCTGCTTTTTATTTCTGTTGTGCATCTCCCATCTGATGTTATTATTGTGCCCAAGTATTTGAAACGTTGCACTTGTTTTAGATTTGTCTCGTTTATTGTTATGCTGCATGATGGTGTTGATTGTTTCTTTGATATAACCATTACTCCTGTTTTTTGCCTCTTTTACCTTGTATTTTCCCCTCCAAGATTACTTTTAGTAGGCTGCTGTGTCTTTTAACATGGCCCAAAAATCTCATTTGTCTTGTTCTAATTGTGTTTCGTAGTTCTCTTTTCATTTTTAGTTGTTTTAAAACTTCATCGTTTATTTTCTTTTCCTTCCATCCAATTCTACCTACTCTTCTATATATCCACGTTTCAAAGGCTTCAATTCTCTGTTCTGTTTTCTTGTCTAATGTCCATGTTTCTGCACCATATATGAATATTGAGAAGATATAACATTTTGCTATTCTTAGTTTTTTCCCTGGTGTTATTTGTTTTGATGTTAGTATGTTCTTCATGACATTAAAATTACTTTTTATACCATTCCGATTCTTTTCTTTATTTCAGTTGTGCATTTTCCATCACTGGTTATAGTATGCCCAAGGTAGTTGTAGTTCTGAACACTCTACCATTCCAGAGTGATTCGATGAGCATGATAAAAAAAGTGGAGGCGGGCTTTGTACGCATGCAATGGGTAGAGTCGTTGCAGAAATCCAAAATACGTAAGGTCACCTTTGTCTATGTCCCTGGACATGCGGGAGTACGGGGAAATGAGAGAGCGGACAGGTTGGCTAGCTGCGCTGTCGTTGAGGACGGGCAACCGATGGATCGCGCGGACATCATCAATGTCCTTCGAGATGTGGGAAGAGCACAGGACTTCGACAAACACAGATCAACGTCACTTCTTCGGATGATGGAAATGGGAGTTAAGATGGGCACAGCCAGAAACGAGAAACTTAGTGGCCGTGTAAGAAGACTTATCAACCAACACAGAACTGGAGTCGTCAGTCGCTGGACGGGACTTGCTGAGGAGGGGATCTGAGCACCTATGGACATGTTCGGAGTGCAATGATGATGACCCGCAAATAACTCAATAACTCAATAACTCTACCATTCCAATAAATGACAATTCCAAATATAAGCGATAACATGATGCATCCTTGTTTAACGCATGATTCTATAGGGAACCAGTTAGTGTTGACCTACGTGTTGAGCTTTATAAGAAGGCAGAAATACATCGGTCATGTGCTGAGAATGAATGAAGAAAGACTTCCCCGTCAGGCATTCATGTGGGAACCACCTGGTAAAAAGAAAAGAAACAAGGCAGACCAAGAGAATCGCTACACAGAACAATAACCATGGAAGGCTCAACCATGGAACTAAGAAACAACCAAGAACTACAAGAATTAGCAGCAGATCATCAATCATGTAAAACTATGACTTCTGTCCTGTGTGATGTCTTCGGCCCGAGAGGAAAATGCATGAATGAATGGATTGAAAAAGCATACCCGACGAGCTAACGCAAAGGAAAAAGAAGGAATTATTTTTTTCTCTCTCTCTCTCTCTCTCTCTCTCTGCGATCAAGTCTCAATCAGAGTAGGATTCCAGACTCTCTCATGAAGTCAGCTGTCTGTTTAAGTGAATCGATTGCCCCATATAGTTTTTCTTCCAGGGAGGTGGGTGTGGACCACATTGCTCTTCTCAGATCTGTGTACTGGGGGCAACGCTGTAGAACATGTTTTGTAGTCATATTGTCCAGTGTACAGTGGCATAGGCTGGTTGTACGTATTTTCAATTTGGTGAACATGTGATTTCTCATTCTATTGTGGCCAGTGCGTAGGCGAAGTATGATGACTTGATCCCTCCTTGATAGTTGGTGGTATCCGTCCCTCTCTTTATGCTTTGGGTGTTCTCGTTTCCATTTTTCGTGGAACTGACCCTTGAGGATGGATTTGGCTTCATCATAACTGAGCGGATGGTTCTCTTGTGGTAATCTCCCTCCCTCTTTAGCTAATTTGTCTGCGCGTTCGTTCCCGTGTATATTACAGTGTGATGGTATCCACTGAATGACTGCTCTCTGGAAGTTATTGCATAGTTGGTCCAGGGTTGTTCTCAAGTCATCTAGTTCATTGTTCTTGTGACTTTTTAGAGCTGATAATACTGACAGTGCATCAGTCAGAATCACCAATTTATTGTGCATGTTATTTTTGTGTTGAGTAGCCAGTGTTGCAGCATCTCTGATGGCCTCAGTTTCTGCTTTAAAGGAATTATTTTATCTTATTGTTTATGTCAAATGTATGCTCTTGTTCCTCACAGTTCTTTCTGTAATTTGAATTATATTTTGATAAATTCATTAAATATCTCGCTATTTCATCACTAATATCACATTCCTATATTTCTTGCAAAATATCTTATGCAACAAATCTATTTCAATAAAAATGAGAAAGAGGGTTCATCGGTGCTATATAGAACCAATTCTGACCTATGGAAGCGAATCATGGACAGTAGACAAACAAATGAAAAGACGATTAGAGGCCACAGAGATGGGATTTCTCAGAAGAATGTTGAAAGTTCCCTGGACAGCTAAAAAGATTAATGAGGAAGTTTTCAAAGAGGCCAACACAAAAAGGGAGCTCTTAAAAAACATCAGAAAGAAACAATCAACACTTTTCGGGCACATCATGAGAAGAGGAAAGTTGGAATACTTGGTTACAACTGGCAAAATAGAAGGAAAGAGAGATCGCGGACGACAAAAAGAGAAAATACTGGATAGCTTGGTGTCATGGCATGGAAAACAGTCAACAACAGAACTGATAAGCTGTACTGTAGATAGAAGATTGTGGAGGGACTTGATCACATACGCCAACTGGTATGGCACATGATGATGATGATATTTCTTGTTTGGGTTCACCCGATGACTAAAGGTGTGCACCTCTTCATCATCCGCCCTTTAAAAAAACGTTAAGTGGGTGTGTCTGCGTTGTGTTATGGTTTGCAGTATAGCTGATATTTGCGCCTTCGACCCAACACATCCGACTTCAGTACTACCTATTGGTCACAGATTGCCTTTCAGCTAAATTATACAAATCTTTTACTTCAAAAGAGCTCGGGAAATCACGACCGGAGTAGACAAGTAACAAAGGCGATTAGAGGCCACAGATATGGGACTTCCGGCCAATATTCTGCCGTCGGCATTGAGAGGAAAATGAATGAATGACTGAATTAAAGAAGCATAGCCAGCGAGCTAACGAAAAGAAGAAGAATTAAGTATTTTGTTTAATTGTTCTGTAAAATATATGTTCTTGTTAACAGTTCTTTCTTTTTTTATTTTCATTTATATTCTGACAAATTAATTATGTATATCGCTATTTCATAAATAGTATCACCCTATTATAGATCACCATCACCATCATCATCATCGTCATCATTATCATCTTCATCATCGTCATCGTCATCATCATCGTCATCATCATCATCGTCATCATCATCAAGTTCCGGGCCTGCTGGCGTATGTGATCATGTCTCTCCACAACTTTCGATCTCAACAGTTATTTATCATTTCTGTTGTTGACCTTCTGCCAAGCCATTCTTTTAAGCTGTCTAGTATCTTTTCTCTTTGCTTCCCTCTATCTCTTCGTCCCTCAATCTTCCCAGTTGTTACAATATATTCCAGCTGTTCTCTTCTCATTACATGGCCAAAAAATGATGATTGTCTCTTCCTAATATTGGAAATTAGCTCTCTTTTTGCTTTGGCCTCTTTCAGAACGTTTTCATTACTCTTCTTAGCTGTCCATGGTATTCTCAACATTCTTCTGTAAAACCACATTTCACCAGACTCCAGTGATTTTCTTGTCTGTTGTCATATTGTCCATGATTCACATCCATATGTTAAGAATATTAAAGATGCCAGCCAGCTTAAGAGAATGGATTGGCAGAAGGTCAACAACAGAAATGATAAATAACTGTCGAGTACGAAAGTGGTGAAGAGACATGATCACCTACGTCAGCAGGCATGGCACTTGATGATGATGAAACTGATCATAGATTTGTTTATTCTTTTTTTTTTTCTTGCGCCAGCTTTTATGGCTGACGAAGTCCCTGGAGACTAGGAACTGAATGTTGCGTGTTAATCCATTTCTCCCTCGCCGCACAGGCAGATAACTCCGACTTGTGAGGAGCTCATATTTTTACCCGTCGATGAGTAATTGACGTTTCAAGCCGGGCCTCGCTGCTGAGACCAGGGGTGGTTGCCGCAGAGAGAAATCATAAATAAAAATCCAAACCAACCGGGATTTGAACCAACAACCTCTCTATCTCGAGGCCGGCGTCTTGCCTCTAGCAGTTTTCAATCCTTGTAAAGATCCCTTATCAAATCTCACCACTTGTCTCTGTTCTGTGCAAGCAGCTCCATATCATTGAGGGTGCCAATTCCTGCTCCTCCCGCCTCTCTAATCAATGTTCTTCTCACTGTCTCTCTGATAGACTATTCAGCTAAATTGTACAAATCTATGGCTTCAAAAGAGCACAGAAAATCAAGGACAGTAAACAAGCAATGAAGACGATACAGGTTACAGAGATGGGACATACGCAAAATATGCTGTATTCCTCCAGAGAGGAAAATGAATGAATGAACGAATTTCTACTTCTTCTTTCCTTCCTCATTTGCCTTTCAGGGTCGACTGGAAATATTATTTGCGGCCATTTGCTCTTCTGTTCGCCTCTCCTGCTGTTATGTTTCCTAGTGTTTCTAATATTCCGTCAATCCATCTTTTTCGTGGTCGACAATTGGATCTTGTGTGCTCGCAACGTGTTTTGTTTGATCTTTCTGCCTTGTCTCGTGGCCAAACAATTTTATTTGTTGTTTCTGTATGTATTCTATGGCGTGTCATTCGTCTAACACATTTCATCTCAGTAGAGGTTAATTTCTTATTGTTCTTGCATCTAGGGTCCAGGTCTGGCATTGGTAGGACAACGTTGGGATGAAGATTGTATTGTAGAGTGTCCGTTTTGCCTCTAGAGTTATTTCCTTGTTGGACAATAGTGGTGATAGCTGTCCAATGATTTGACAAGCTTTGTTGCATCTTTAGTATATCTCTGTTGTTTGTGAATTGTCTTTTGTCACTAGACTTCTGATGTGAATGAATGAATGTATGAATGAATGAATGAATGAATGAAATAGAAAAAAAATCAACGTATACACGAACAAAATTATCAAATTATGAAACATCTCACTCTGCAACACCGCCTAACCATCGTGGAGGTTTACCTAGGCTCGGATGTCGACAGCCTCAAGATCGCCGTTGTGCCAAATCTTCTAGATAAAAGTCGGTAACATCAAAGCATTTCTTCTCTTTGATGTTATCTTCCCCATCTCTTCATTTATTTGCCTTTAACAGATGGCTGGGAAATAAAAAAGAAATCTACAGAATAATATAATTAGACAAGAAAATATCAGCATATTAATGTGTACACAAATAAATGATTTGTGTGTTAAATCGCATTCAAAGTAAGACGTTCTCTTCTTCGTCTTCCTCTTTTCTTCTTCTCCTTTATTTCTTTCTTCTTCTTCTACTACTTCTTCTTCTTCTCTTCTTGTTCTTC
>JAVIAB010000105.1:5074059-5181559 GCA_032433765.1 Megaustenia siamemsis
ACCTCTTCTTCTTGTTCTTCTTCTTCTTCTTGTTCTACCTCTTCTTCTTGTTCTACCTCTTCTTCTTGTTCTTCTTCTTCTTCTTCTTCTTGTTCTTCTTCTTCTTCTTCCTCTGTTCTTCTTCTACTTCTGCTTCTTCTTCTTCTTCTTCTTCTTCTTCTTTCTTTCTTTCTTTCTTCTTTTTTCTTCTTCTTCTTTTTCTACTTTTTTCTTATTATTTTCGTCCATATTTGTATTTCAACTTCAAGGTGAGATATAGTTTGCTGTCTTTAGTTCTGTTGTTGGTCTCTGTTACGGTTATGTTTCCTAGTGTTTCTAATATTCCATCAATCCATCTTTTGTTCTTCTGTTGTCTTCCTACTGTTATGTTTCCTAGTGTTTCTAATATTCCATCAATCCATCTTTTGTTCTTCTGTTGTCTTCCTACTGTTATGTTTCCTAGTGTTTATAATATTCCATCAATCCATCTTTTGTTCTTCTGTTGTCTTCCTACTGTTATGTTTCCTAGTGTTTATAATATTCCATCAATCCATCTTTTGTTCTTCTGTTGTCTTCCTACTGTTATGTTTCCTAGTGTTTATAATATTCCATCAATCCATCTTTTGTTCTTCTGTTGTCTTCCTACTGTTATGTTTCCTAGTGTTTCTAATATTCCATCAATCCATCTTTTGTTCTTCTGTTGTCTTCCTACTGTTATGTTTCCTAGTGTTTCTAATATTCCATCAATCCATCTTTTTGTGGTCGGCTCTTGAGTCTGGCGTTCTCCTAACGTCTATTAAAGGATTCTGTTGTGTTTTGCTCTTTCTGTCTTATCGCATGGACAAACCAATTTATCTGTTGCTTCTTTATATATTCTATAGCGGGGGCTATTCCTATCATTTTTCTCAGTTCTTCATTTCTGATCTTATCTCTCAGACTGTTTCCTGTCATTCGTCTAACACATTTCATCTCAGTAGAGGTTATTGTTCTTATTGCTCTTGAGTCCAGAATCCACATGAATATACAACACAATTATTAGACGCTATGCAAACTAAAAACATAAACCTTTTAAATTTATGAAAACAAACAAGATCGAAAATCCAAGAAATCTTTATTGATGAGTAATAATTGTAGAAGTAAAAATTAAACTTTTTAATTTACTCATACTTACCGAATGAAAACTCAACTTTGTAATATTCATACGAAACAAAAAATACACTTTTGTTTTAAATTTAGAAAACTGTCCCCTATAATAGTAAATTAATGCACAGACAGATTTACAAATATTCAAGTTAATGCAAAGACAGATTTACAAATATTCCAGTTAACTCTATCCGTGCGTTTTGATGCACTGCACGTCATGTCGACTTTGATCATGTACGTCTAGCCGCATAGGGCGTCACTCTCAATTTGATTAGTGTGAACGACATCAAACCATATTCTTTTTACATGTCTTGTATCATCTTGGTATTGGTGAAATCTAATACCTTGTTCAATTATAAAAAATGTATTTGTAATATATTATGCATTCATCATCATGTGCCATACCGGTTGGCGTAGGTGATCATGTCCCCACCCCACAATCTTCTATCTACAGTGCATCGTATCAGTTATGTTGTTGACTGTTTTCCATGCCATGACATCAAGCTATCAAGTATTTTCTCTCTTTGTCGCCCGCGATCTCTCTTTCCTTTTATTTTGCCAGTTGTAACCAAGTAACCAACTTTCTTCTTCTCATGATGTGCCCGAAAAATGTTGATTGCTTATTTCTGATGTTTTTGAAGAGTTCCCTTTCAACCTCCTTAGTCGCCTCTTACGACATGCCTGGAAGGTCACAGTGTCACTATTCTTTTCTTCCCTCATAATGAGGCCCCGGTAACACACGGGAGCAACGATTAATACAAAGAGGGAATTACAATTATAAAAGTTAATACAAAGAGGGAATTACAAATATGAAAGTTAATACAAAGAGAGAATTACAAATATAAAAGTTAATACAAAGAGGGAATTACAAATATAAAAGTTAATACAAAGAGGGAATTACAAATATGAAAGTTAATACAAAGAGGGAATTACAAATATAAAAGTTAATACAAAGAGGGAATTACAAATATAAAAGTTAATACAAAGAGAGAATTACAAATATAAAAGTTAATATAAAGAGAGAATTACAAATATAAAAGTTAATACAAAGAGAGAATTACAAATATGAAAGTTAATACAAAGAGGGAATTACAAATATAAAAGTTAATACAAAGAGAGAATTACAAATATGAAAGTTAATACAAAGAGAGAATTACAAATATAAAAGTTAATACAAAGAGGGAATTACAAATATAAAAGTTAATATAAATAGAGAATTTCAAATATGAAAGTTAATACAAAGAGGGAACTACAAATATAAAAGTTAATACAAAGAGAGAATTACAAATATAAAAGTTAATACAAAGAGGAATTACAAATATAAAAGTTAATATAAAGAGAGAATTACAAATATAAAAGTTAATACAAGAGGGAATTACAAATATAAAAGTTAATATAAAGAGAGAATTACAAATATAAAAGTTAATATAAAGAGAGAATTACAAATATGAAAGTTAATACAAAGAGGGAATTACAAATATAAAAGTTAATACAAAGAGGGAATTACAAATATGAAAGTTAATACAAAAAGAAATGTAAATTATTGACATTTATATAAACAAAAATCTTAAAATCTGAAAATATATGTCAATTTATGTCTATAAATATTTATCTTTACGCAGATGTAAATTGAGGAAGAACAAGGAATACCTGCAGAAGACAGATGGAAGCAAAGATGAAGGTGATGGGGAAGACATGGAATGATCTTAAGAGAATGACACGAAACAGAACGGCTTGGAAAGTGTTTGTTGAATATTTATGTCCACAGTCCATCTGAAATAATTTCTGTCTCTAACCAGATCTCCCACAGAACGTTACATTCACCACAGCCCGTCTGAAAAAATCTGTCTCTAGCCAGATCTCCCACAGAACGTTACATACACCACAGTCCATCTGAAATAATCTGTCTCTAGCCAGATCTCCACAGAACGTTACATTCACCACAGTCTGTCTGAAAGAATCTCTGTCTCTAGCCAGATCTCCCACAGAACGTTACATACACCACAGTCCATCTGAAATAATCTGTCTCTAGCCAGATCTCCCACAGAACGTTACATTCACCACAGCCCGTCTGAAAGAATCTCTGTCTCTAGCCAGATCTCCCACAGAACGTTACATTCACCACAGCCCGTCTGAAAGAATCTCTGTCTCTAGCCAGATCTCCCACAGAACGTTACATTCACCACAGCCCGTCTGAAAGAATCTCTGTCTCTAGCCAGATCTCCCACAGAACGTTGCTCTCACCACAGCCCGTCTGAAAGAATCTCTGTCTCTAGCCAGATCTCCCACAGAACGTTACATACACCACAGTCCATCTGAAATAATCTGTCTCTAGCCAGATCTCCCACAGAACGTTACATTCACCACAGTCCATCTGAAATAATCTGTCTCTAGCCAAATCTCCCACAGAACGTTACACGGGGAACTGAAAGGTAGAAGAGGAAGAGGAAGTAGAAGAGGAAGAAGAGGAAGAAAAAGAGGAAGATTTAAATTATTAAGAGATTTTACAAATGAAAACCTTAACGTTACTATACTCGTGCCTACCAACTAAAAAACGTCAATTCTTGTATTCATACGAAATATAATATAACCTTGTATCATCTCAAACAAATATGTGATTGAACTGGAGAAGAGAGGTCTCATCCCTTCAGGAAAGCCGCCACCGATTTATATAGATATAGATATATCATCATCATCATCTTCACCATCATCACCATCATCATCATCATCACCATCATCATCAACAAGTACCGGACCTGCTGGTGTAGGTGATCATGTCTCTCCACAACTTTCGATCTCGACAGTTATTTATCATTTCTGTTGTTGACCTTCTGCCAAGACATTCTCTTAAGCTGTCTGGTATCTTTTCTCTTTGTTTCCCTCTATCTCTTCGTCCCTCAATGTTCCCAGTTGTTACAATATATTCCAGTTGTTCTCTTCTCATTACATGGCCAACAAATGATGATTGTTTCTTCCTAATATTGGAAATTATCTCTCTTTTTGCTTTGGCCTCTTTCAGAACGTTTTCATTACTCTTCTTAGCTGTCCATGGTATTCTCAACATTCTTCTGTAAAACCACATTTCTACAGACTCCAGTGATTTTCTTGTCTGTTGTCCTATTGTCCATGATTCACATCCATATGTTAAGACTGGCTCTACATAACATTTGAGAACTCTTTTTCTTGTTTCTATTGTCAAAGATGGATTGCATAGTATCTTCCTAATTTTTTTGGAAAGCTGCTTTTGCCTGAGCCATTCTGCATCTCACCTCTTTTGTACATCTTCCGTCTGAGGTTAACAAAGTTCACAAATATTTAAATATATATATATATATATATATATATATATATATATATATATCATCATCATCATCATCATCATGTGCCGTACCGGTTGGCAATTATGGCCTTCCACAATCTTCTATGAGAAAAAAATGAGAAAGAGAGTTCATCGGTGCTATATAGAACCAATTCTGACCTATGGAAGCGAATCATGGACAATAGACAAACAAATGAAAAGACGATTGGTGGCCACAGAGATGGGATTTCTCAGAAGAATGTTGAGAGTTCCCTGGACAGCTAAAAAGACCAATGAGGAAGTTCTCAAAGAGGCCAACAAAAAAAGGGAGCTCTTAAAAAACATCAGAAAGAAACAATCAACATTTTTCGGGAACTTCATGAGAAGAGGAAAGTTGGAATACTTGGTTACAACTGGTAAAATACAGGGAAGAGAAATCGCGGACGACAAAGAGAGAAAATACTAGACAGTGTGACAAAATAAACAGTCAACAAGAGAATTAATACGATGTACGATGTATACTGGGAACAAACAGCAATAATAAAATATAAGAAAAAGAACTCTACACCCATTGATATAACAAGAGGAGTAAGACAGGGATGCATCCTATCTCCAAGCTTGTTCAATCTATACACTGAGAAAATCTTTAAAAACATCACAGAGATGCCAGGCCTACAAATTAATGGAAAGATAATCAATAACCTAAGATATGCTGACGATACTGTTCTACTAGCAGAAAATCCTAAAGACCTACAACAATTACTTAATGAAATAAACATGACAAGCAAAAAAATATGGACTAGATATGAATATCAAAAAGACTACAACTATGATCATAAACAAAGAAAATACTCAAAACCCACAAGTGGATATCAAAATTGAAGAAACAGACCTGGAGACAGTTCAGAACTACAACTACCTTGAACATACTATAACCAGTGATGGAAAATGTACAACTGAAATAAACAAAAGAATAGGAATGGCAAAAAGTAATTTTAATGTATGAAGAACATACTAACATCAAAACAAATAACACCAGGACTAAAACTAAGAATAGCAAAATTGTATGTCTTTTCAATATTCCTATATGGTGCAGAAACATGGAAATTAGACTAGAAAAAAGAACAGAGAATTGAAGCCTTTGAAATGTGGATATATAGAAGAATAGGTAGAATTGGATGGAAGGAAAAGATAACAAACGATGATGTCTTAAAACAACTAAAAATGAAAAGAGAATTACTAAGCACAATTCAAACAAGACAAATGAGATTTTTGGGCCATGTTAAAAGACACAACAGCCCACTAAAAGTTATCCTGGAGGGGAAAATACAAGGTAAAAGAGGCAGAGGCAGACCAAGACTAACATGGACGAGTAGCATCAAAAGATGGACAAGTCAGCCTATGACAACCTGCACCATCAAAGCAAGAGATAGAGGCATACCAAGGCTAACATGGACGAGTAACATCAAAAGATGGACAAACCAATCTATGACAACCTGCACCATCAAAGCAAGAGATAGAGGCATATCAAGGCTAACATGGACGAGTAACATCAAAATATGGAAAAACCAGCCTATGACAACATGCACCATCAAAGCAAGAGACAGGGGCAGACCAAGGCTAACATGGACGAGTAACATCAAAAGATGGACAAACCAGCCTATGACAACATGCACCATCAAAGCAAGAGACAGGGGCAGACCAAGGCTAACATGGACGAGTAACATCAAAAGATGGACAAACCAGCCTATGACAACATGCACCATCAAAGCAAGAGACAGAGCAGAATGGTGCTCCATGGTAGCGAACCTTCGTTGCGGAGACGGCACTCATTGATGATGATGATAACTGTGGATAGAAATTTGTGGAAGGACATGATCGCCTACGCCAACCGTATTGGACATAATGGTATTGATGATGATGATGATGATGATGATGATGATGATGATGATGATGATGAAACCCGATAAGTATCAAATCTGCTGCGGCACATGACAACTACAATAGGAGACGCGCTAATTAAAATGTTTTGGAGACGAAGGCGCTCCTCACAGCACCAGAACTGGAAGGTGTCAGCGACCCACAGCTGATGACTTGCGCCAGGATCGGTGAACCTGAACCATACAGACCCAGCTCCACCTCTCCGTGGTGCCTCTAGTAACAGACTAACCTGTCTAGTCTGGCCAAGCGAGTAGGGATCGAAGAGGGAAGACAACCCGGTACTCAAAAATATTATGCTGAAGTCGGATGTTTGGGCCGAAAGGTGCAAATATCACAGTTATACTGCAAACCACAACACAACGTAGACACGCCCACTTAACGTCCTTTAAAGGGCGGATGATGAAGAGGTGTACTCCTTTAATCATCGGGCGAACGCAAGCAAGCAAGCAAATTGTTTTCAACTTGTCTTTTTTTGCGTAATTACGACCCTGCTTCTGGTGAATATATCTCAAAGATGTTAAGGTCTTTCTGACTTAATTGAAATAAAATAAAACAAATTGCCACCAGTACACAGATCTGAGAAGAGCAATGTGGTCCACGCCCACCTCCCTGGAAGAGAAACTATATGGGGCAATCACTTAAACAGACAGCTGACTTCATGAGAGAGTCTGGAATCCTACTCTGATTGAGTCTTGATCGCAGAGATAGATAGATAGATAGATAGATAGATAGATAGATAGATAGATAGATAGATAGATAGATAGATAGATAGATAGATAGATAGATAGATAGATAGATAGATAGATAGATAGATAGATAGATAGATAGATAGATAGATAGATAGATAGATAGATAGATAGATAGATAGATAGATAGATAGATAGATAGATAGATAGATAGATAGATAGATAGATAGATAGATAGATAGATAGATAGATAGATAGATAGATAGATAGATAGATAGATAGATAGATAGATAGATAGATAGATAGATAGATAGATAGATAGATAGATAGATAGATAGATAGATAGATAGATAGATAGATAGATAGATAGATAGATAGATAGATAGATAGATAGATATATAGACCGATTTCTCTCTTTCAAATTTATAATTTTAGAAATTACTTCTATCAGTACTTCATTTTTCCTACAACTTCTTCTGCCTCTTCTTTTCTTCCTCATTTGCCTTTCAGCGTCGAAGGAAGATATAATTTGCTGTCTTTTGCTCTTCTGCTCCTGTTATGTTTCTTAGTGTTTCTAATATTCCGTCAATCTATATTTTTCGTGGTCGACCCTTGTATATGGTGTTCTCACAACGTTTGTTGAAGGCTCGTTATGTAATATTTAGATCTTTCTGCCTTGCCACGTCGTGGCGAAACAATTTTATCTATTGTTTCCTTATATAATCTATGGTGGGGGCTATTCCTAGCTTTTTTCTCAGTTCTTCATTTCTGATCTTATCTCTCAGACTGTTTCCTGTCATTCGTCTAACACATTTCAGCTCAGTAGAGGTTAATTTTCTTATTGTTCTTCCATCTAGGGTCCAGGTCTGGCATCGGTAGCACAACATTGGGATGAAGATTGTATTGTAGAGTGCCCGTTTTGCCTCTAGAGTTATTTCCTTGTTGGACAATAGTGGTGACAGCTGTCCAATGATTTGACAAGTTTGTTGCACCTTGAATCTATCTCTGCTGTTTGAGAATTGTCGTTTATATATTTATCTATCACCATCGGAAGATGTACAAAAGAGGTGAGATGCAGAATGGCTCAGGCAAAAGCAGCTTTCCAAAAAATGAGGAAGAAACTTTGCAGTCCATTTTTGACAATAGAAACAAGAAAAAGAATTCTTAAATGTTATGTAGAGCCAGTCTTAACATATGGATGTGAATCATGGACAATAGGACAACAGACAAGAAAATCACTGGAGTCTGTAGAAATGTGGTTTTACAGAAGAATGTTGAGAATACCATGGACAGCTAAGAAGAGTAATGAAACGTTCTGAAAGAGGCCAAAGCAAAAAGAGAGCTAATTTCCAATATTAGGAAGAAACAATCATCATTTTTTGGCCATGTAATGAGAAGAGAACAGCTGGAATATATTGTAACAACTGGGAAAATTGAGGGACGAAGAGATGGGAAGAGAGGGAAACAAAGAGAAAATATACCAGACAGCTCAAGAGAATGGCTTGGCAAGAGGTCAACAACAGACATAATAAATAACTGTCGAGATCGAAATTTGTGGAGAGACATGATCACCTACGCCAGTAGACCTGGTACTTGATGATGATGATGATGTTCTGTTTTTTCTCTGAGCATATAAACATGTATCCCCCTTACCGACCTGCTATGTCAGTCGTAAATAAAGGGCTTGACTTAATAAAAAACCACACGTTGGGAGTTTAGCCCACCTGATGTTACAAATATCTATTTTTTTTTAAATTAGTTCTCTCAGTACTTATTTTGTCCTCTAATTTCTAATTTTAGAAATTAGTTCTATCCCTACTTATTTTTTTCTACAAAAATCTATTTTTAAAATAATTCTCTCAGCACTTATTTTTTCCTCTAATTTCTAAATTTAGAAATTAGTTCTATCCCTACTTATTTTTTTCTACAAATATCTATTTTTTTTAAATTAGTTCTCTCAGTACTTATTTTTTCCTATAATTTCTAGTTTTAGAAATTAGTTCTATCCGTACTTATTTTTTTCTACAAATATCTAATTTTTTTAATTAGTTCTCTCAGTACTTATTTTTCCTCTAATTTCTATTTTTAGGAATAAGTTTTCTTAGTTCGTATGATCTACCTCTAATTTATAATTTTAGAAATTTGTTCGATTAGAATTCCATTTCTCTCTCTCTCTCTCAAATTTCTAATTTTAGAAATTAGCTTTATTGAACCAGCCATCGAATACATAAAGAAACAACAGATAAATTGGTTCGGCCACATAACAAGACAAAAAGAACTAACAATTACTCAAAGAGACATAAACAAACGCTACGAAAACGCCAGATTAAGAGGAGGACCGAGAAAGAGATGGATAAAGGGAATACTAGAGTCACTAGGAGGGATAACATCAGAAGAGGCCAACAGAAGAGCGAAGAATCGCAGATTGTATCTCCCCTCGACGCCAACGGCACTGGGAGGAAGAAAGGAAAGAAGGAGAAGAACAACCGTTATTAGTAGTTCTTTTATTTCTGACATTGCTAATTTGAGATATTAGTTCTATCTGTAGTTCTTTTATTCCTGACATTGCTAATTTGAGAAATTAGTTCTATCTGTAGTTCTTTTATTTCTGACATTGCTAATTTGAGATATTAGTTCTATCTGTAGTTCTTTTATTCCTGACATTGCTAATTTGAGAAATTAGTTCTATCTGTAGTTCTTTTATTTCTGACATTGCTAATTTGAGAAATTAGTTCTATCAGTAGTTCTTTTATTCCTGACATTGCTAATTTGAGAAATTAGTTCTATCAGTAGTTCTTTTATTTCTGACATTGCTAATTTAAGAAATTAGTTCTATCATTAGTTCTTTTATTTCTGACATTGCTAATTTGAGAAATTAGTTCTATCAGTAGTTCTTTTATTTCTGACATTGCTAATTTGAGAAATTAGTTCTATCAGTAGTTCTTTTATTCCTGACATTGCTAATTTGAGAAATTAGTTCTATCAGTAGTTCTTTTATTCCTGACATTGCTAATTTGAGAAATTAGTTCTATCAGTAGTTCTTTTTTTCCTGACAATGCTAATTTGAGAAATTAGTTCTATCCGTAGTTCTTTTTTTCCTGACATTGCTAATTTGAGAAATTAGTTTTATAGTAGTTCTTTTTTCCTGACATTGCTAATTTGAGAAATTAGTTCTATCAATAGTTCTTTTTTTTCCTGACATTGCTAATTTGAGAAATTAGTTCTATCAGTAGTTCTTTTTTCCTGACATTGCTAATTTGAGAAATTAGTTCTATCAGTAGTTCTTTTTTTTCCTGACATAGCTTATTTGAAAAATTAGTTCTATCAGTAGTTCTTTTTTCCTGACATTGCTAATTTGAAAAATTAGTTCTATCAGGAGTTCTTTTATTCCTGACATTGTTAATTTGAGAAATTAGTTCTATCAGTAGTTCTTTTTTTCCCTGACATTGCTAATTTGAGAAATTAGTTCTATCAGTAGTTCTTTTTTCCTGACATTGCTAATTTGAGAAATTAGTTTTATCAGTAGTTCTTTTTTCCCTGTCATTACTAATTTGAGAAATTAGTTCTATCAGTAGTTCTTTTTTTCCCTGACATTGCTAATTTGAGAAATTAGTTCTATCTGTAGTTCTTTTTTTCCTGACATTGCTAATTTGAGAAATTAGTTCTATCTGTAGTTCTTTTTTTCCTGACATTGCTAATTTGAGAAATTAGTTCTATCAGTAGTTCTTTTTTTTCCTGACATTGCTAATTTGAGAAATTAGTTCTATCAGTAGTTCTATTTTTTCCTGACATTGCTAATTTGAGAAATTAGTTCTATCAGTAGTTCTTTTTTTCCTGACATTGCTAATTTGAGAAATTAGTTTTCTCAGTAGTTCTTATTTTTCCTGACATTGCTAATTTGAGAAACTAGTTCCATCAGTAGTTCTTTTTTCCTGACATTGCTAATTTGAGAAATTAGTTCTATCAGTAGTTCTTTTTTTCCTGACATTGCTAATTTGAGATATTATTTCTATCAGTAGTTCTTTTATTCCTGACATTGCTAATTTGAGAAATTAGTTCTATCAGTAGTTCTTTTATTCCTGACATTGCTAATTTGAGAAATTAGTTCCATCAGTAGTTCTTTTTTTCCTGACATTGCTAATTTGAGAAATTAGTTCTATCTGTAGTTCTTTTATTCCTGACATTGCTAATTTGAGAAATTAGTTCTATCAGTAGTTCTTTTATTCCTGACATTGCTAATTTGAGAAATTAGTTCTATCGGTAGTTCTTTTATTCCTGACATTGCAAATAAACCACTGTCAGTACAGAGTAAAAGATTAGCCCAAAAGTTGATGGATAAAGGGGAATCAAAAAGACATTAATTCAGTCAATCCGACATGACAACACTTCAATCTATACAACAATTGAGGGTATGAAAATGAATTACACATCCCTGCTATCTGCGACACTAAACGACACAATCAATAAGATTAAAAAAAATAATAAGTGAACTGTGAAAGTCAATATGTGTTAAATTCGCAACAATTCACATCAGAACGCGTTCAAACCAATTCCGGTTGAAAAAATTCCTGGATCGCATACTTCTCTTAATTCAGAATGCCGTCTTTGCCTGGGCTACTCTGCACATTACATCTGAACATTACATTTGTGGAATCCCCATGAAGTTTATTTACCTGATAAGAACAATGTATGAAGGAACGAAACGAAGGGCAGATTACAGAAGCATTTGAAATAAGAACAGGAGTAAGGCAGGGACGCCTTCTGTCTCCATTTCTCTTTCTACTGGCCATAGATTGGATTATGAAAATAACTCAAAACTACAGAAATGGGATCCAGTGGTCACTGACCAAACAACTTGATGATTTAGACTTTGCTGATGACATAGCTCTCCTATAACACAACCATCAACAGATGCAGGATAAAATGAGCATACTTGATGAGAGATCACAATAGCTAGGACTGAAGATTAATAAAGATAAGACCAACATTATGAGAATTAATACAGTTGGCAGTAACTAAATAAAACTGGGAGAAATACCTCTACTAGACGTACAATCTTACATATATCTGGGCAGTAATATAGATAAAGAGGGAGGAACAGACAATGATGCCAAAATAAGGATATCAAAAGCAAGAGGAGCTTTTGTTGCACAGGGAAACATATGGAAGTCCAAAGAAATTAGGTTAAATACAAAAATAAAATGTTCAATTCCAATGTTAAGTCAGTCCTATTATATGGCTGTGAAACATGGAGAACAACAAAAATGGCAATCATGAAGATACAGACTTTCATTAATGGATGCTTACTCAGAATAAAAGGATGGAAATGGCAGGACAAAATCACTAACATAGAATTATGGAAATGTACCGGTCAAATACCAGTGGATAAAGAGATACAGCGAAGACGATGGCGCTGGATAGGACACACACTGCAGAAGCCAACTGAGAGTATTATATAACATGCCCTTTTTTGGAACCCCCAAGGAAAAAGACAAATAGGAAGACCAGGATATTCTTGGAGAAGTCAGATGGAAGCAGAGATGAAGATGATGGGGAAGACATGGAATGATCTTAAAAGAACGGCAAGAAACAGAACGACTTGGAAAGTGTTTGTTGAAGACCTATGCTCCACTGGAAGATAAAAGTGTTTGCTGAAGACCTATGCTCCACAGGGAGTTGAAAGGTAGAATAAGACATGACAACACCTCAATCTGTACAATTATTGAAAGTAACAAATCGAATTACCAATCGCTGCTAACTGTGACACTACACGACACAATAATTAAGATAAACAAAATATAAATTGAGTTGTGAAATCCAATGTGTTAAATTCGCCAGATTTCACAACAGAACGCGTTCCGGCCCGTTCTGGTTAAAAAAATGTGGACCTCATCTTTTCCCTACTTTAGAATACCGTCTTTTCCTGGGCTATTCTGCACACTTCATCTGCTGTACATCTACCATCGGAGGTTTAATATCATCGTCCCCAGGTACAAAGATCACACAACCAAATAAATAAGACCGCACGCAAAAATACATGAAATAAGACATAATATATCAACTTCGGCGAAATAATAAATCGTCGATAATGTTGTTTGTTAACATAATCCATTGTGGCAAAACATCTCACTCACTTACTTGTAGTTATTCCTAGTGACAGGTTTGTATGTTCGCCCAGTTGAAGGAATCCGGCTAATTCAATAGAGGAAAAATGGAAACAATGAACACATCAATCACACGACGGTCCCAAATGGTTGGAGATGTTGACTAAGGGAACGGTGATCACGTTAATAATTCACGTACCCCCAGCAGAGCCCCAGAGCTGCTCTCGTGTTAAAATATCTCGTGCTTGGATACTGATGTTACCGATAAGCCGATGATAATTCGAGAGGTGTTAGTAGATGGCCTGGATGAGTGCTGGGACTGGTCTCAATAAATCTGGGACACGTCAATCATTCTTTATTCTTTGCGGATTGGGGTAAAACAGGAGGCGAGTAATTTTGTAGGGGGTGAAAAAGTAAAACGGAATGTAGCAGGCACAGTTCTTGCTGTAATTCCCCATGCATTAAGATAGCTTCTGCACTCTGGTTCATTCAAGCAAGGGGGAACTTCAATAAAGGAATTTTAAATTGAACAACACGCAAGGCTGTAGACTGGCAGACGTGATTAAAGAAACGTTATAGCGATGCTGTGCAACTTTATATATTCTCTTATCTTTAACCGAAATGATTTCAACCTTGCGCCAGCTCGTCGTTCTTGCATGTGTATGTGTCATCATCATCATCATCATCATCATCATCATCATCATCATCATCATCATCATCGTGTGCCCTCTCCGCAACGAAGGTTGGCTACCATGGATCGCCATTCTACTCTGTTTCTCGCTTTGATGGTGCAGGCTGACATAGATTGACTTGTCCATCTTTTGATGTCACTCGTCCATGTTAGTCTTGGTCTGCCTCTGCCTCTTTTACCTTGTATTTTCCCTTCCAATATTACTTCAGTAGGCTGTTGTGTCTTTTAACATGCCCCAAGAATTACGTTTGTCTTGTCTTAATTGTATTTAGTAGTTCTCTTTTTATTTTCAGTTGTTTTAAAACTTCATCGTTTGTTATCTTTTCTTTCCATCTAATTCTACCTATTCTTCTATAAATCCACATTTCAAACTCTTCAATTTTATGTTCTGTTTTCTTGTCTAATGTCCATGTTTCTGCACCATACACATACAGGAATATTGAGGAGATGTAACATTTTGCCATCCTCAGTTTCAGCTCTGCTGATATTTGTTTTGTTGTTAGTATATTTTTCATGGCATTAAAATTACTTTTTGCCATACCTATTCTTTTGTTTATTTCAGTTTTGCATTTTCCATCATTGGTTATAGTATGTCCCAGGTAGTTGTAGCTCTGGACTGTCTCCAGATGTATCCCCTCAACTGTGATATTTAATTGTAGGTCTTGAGAATTTTCTTTGTTTATGATCATAGTTTTAGTCTTTTTGATATTCATATCTAGTCCATATTTTTTGCTTGTTATGTTTATCACATTAAGTAATTGTTGAAGATCTTTAGGATTTTCTGCTAGTAGAACAGTATCATCAACATATCTTAGGTTATTGATTATCTTTCCATTAATGTTTAGGCCTGGCATCTCTGAGATGTTTTTAAAGATTTGCTTAGTGTATATGTAAGTAAAAGGTAAAGTACGAGACTTGAACCGTCGTCTTAGCACGCGAGTTTCCACCCATATGTGCTCGGCCGCCTATCCAGAAATGTTCGGAGATTTCTGGATAGTGTCGCCTCAAGCATCTAAACTCAGATGCGTGGGAACATTCCTCACCTTCCCAGGGTAATACCCTAGTACCCATTTCTGCCAACGGCTGGGTCGACCGCGGGGGTATTTTTTTTCTCCAACCACGAGTACAACTCACACTGCTCCCAGCGGGAATCGAACACGGGTTGTCCGAACGTCGGTAGTCTAGTCGGGGAGTTTTCACAACTAGACTACTGCGGCCCACGAGAAGAAGAATATAGTGGGGATCTGGGTAAGACGTTGAGTCTGTGTGGTCTAGAGGTAAGTCTGTGTGGTCTAGAGGTAAGTCTGTGTGATCTAGAGGTAAGTTTGTGTGGTCTAGAGGTAGGTCTGTGTGGTCTAGAGGTAAGTCTGTGTGGTCTAGAGGTAAGTCGGTGTGGTCTAGAGGTAAGTCGGTGTGGTCTAGAGGTAAGTCGGTGTGGTCTAGAGGTAAGTCGGTGTGGTCCAGAGGTAAGTCGGTGTGGTCTAGAGGTAAGTTTGTGTGGTCTAGAGGTAAGTTTGTGTGGTCTAGAGGTAAGTTTGTGTGGTCTAGAGGTAAGTTTGTGTGGTCTAGAGGTAAGACTGTGTGGTCTAGAGGTAAGTTTGTGTGGTCTAGAGGTAAGTTTGTGTGGTCTAGAGGTAAGTCTGTGTGGTCTAGAGGTAAGTCTGTGTGGTCTAGAGGTAAGTCGGTGTGGTCTAGAGGTAAGTCGGTGTGGTCTAGAGGTAAGTCGGTGTGGTCTAGAGGTAAGTTTGTGTGGTCTAGAGGTAAGTCGGTGTGGTCTAGAGGTAAGTTTGTGTGGTCTAGAGGTAAGTCTGTGTGGTCTAGAGGTAAGTTTGTGTGGTCTAGAGGTAAGTCTGTGTGGTCTAGAGGTAAGTCTGTGTGGTCTAGAGGTAAGTCGGTGTGGTCTAGAGGTAAGTCGGTGTGGTTTAGAGGTAAGTCAGTGTGGTCTAGAGGTAGGTCTGTGTGGTCTAGAGGTAAGTATGTGTGGTCTAGAGGTAAGTCTGTGTGGTCTAGAGGTAAGTCGGTGTGGTCGAGAGGTAAGTCGGTGTGGTCTAGAGGTAAGTCGGTGTGGTCTAGAGGTAAGTCGGTGTGGTCTAGAGGTAAGTCGGTGTGGTCTAAAGGTAAGTCGGTGTGGTCTAGAGGTAAGTCGGTGTGGTCTAGAGGTAAGTTTGTGTGGTCTAGAGGTAAGTCTGTGTGGTCTAGAGGTAAGTCAGTGTGGTCTAGAGGTAAGTCAGTGTGGTCTAGAGGTAAGTCGGTGTGGTCTAGAGGTAAGTCGATGTGGTCTAGAGGTAAGTCGGTGTGGTCTAGAGGTAAGTCGGTGTGGTCTAGAGGTAAGTCGGTGTGGTATAGAGGTAAGTCGATGTGGTCTAGAGGTAAGTCGATGTGGTCTAGAGGTAAGTCGGTGTGGTCTAGAGGTAAGTCTGTGTGGTCTAGAGGTAAGTCGGTGTGGTCTAGAGGTAAGTCTGTGTGGTCTAGAGGTAAGTCGGTGTGGTCTAGAGGTAAGTCGATGTGGTCTAGAGGTAAGTCGGTGTGGTCTAGAGGTAAGTCAGTGTGGTCTAGAGGTAAGTCGGTGTGGTCTAGAGGTAAGTCGGTGTGGTCTAGAGGTAAGTCGATGTGGTCTAGAGGTAAGTCAGTGTGGTCTAGAGGTAAGTCGGTGTGGTCTAGAGGTAAGTCGATGTGGTCTAGAGGTAAGTCGGTGTGGTCTAGAGGTAAGTCGGTGTGGTCTAGAGGTAAGTCGGTGTGGTCTAGAGGTAAGTTTGTGTGGTCTAGAGGTAAGTTTGTGTTGTCGAGAGGTAAGTCTGTGTGGTCTAGAGGTAAGTCAGTGTGGTCTAGAGGTAAGTTTGTGTGGTCTAGAGGTAAGTTTGTGTTGTCGAGAGGTAAGTCTGTGTGATCTAGAGGTAAGTTTGTGTTGTCGAAAGGTAAGTCTGTGTGGTCTAGAGGTAAGTCTGTGTGGTCTAGAGGTAGGTCTGTGTGGTCTAGAGGTAGGTCTGTGTGGTCTAGAGGTAGGTCTGTGTGGTCTAGATGTAGGTCGGTGTGGTCTAGAGGTAGGTCGGTGTGGTCTAGAGGTAAGTCTGTGTGGTCTAGAGGTAAGTCGGTGTGGTCTAGAGGTAGGTCTGTGTGGTCTAGAGGTAAGTCGGTGTGGTCTAGAGGTAAGTCTGTGTGGTCTAGAGGTAGGTCTGTGTGGTCTAGAGGTAAGTCGGTGTGGTCTAGAGGTAGGTATGTGTGGTCTAGAGGTAAGTCTGTGTGGTCTAGAGGTAAGTCTGTGTGGTCTAGATGTAGGTCTGTGTGGTCTAGAGGAAGGTCTGTTAGGTCTAGAGGTAGGTCTGTGTGGTCTAGAGGTAGGTGGGTGTGGTCTAGAGGTAGGTGGGTGTGGTCTAGAGGTAGGTGGGTGTGGTCTAGAGGTAGGTGGGTGTGGTCTAGAGGTAGTTCTGGGTGTTCGAGAGGTAAGTCTGTGTGGTCTAGAGGTATGTCTGTGTGGTCTAGAGGTAGGTGGGTGTGGTCTAGAGGTAAGTGGGTGTGGTCTAGAGGTAGTTCTGGGTGTTCGAGAGGTAAGTCTGTGGGGTCTAGAGGTATGTCTGTGTGGTCTAGAGGTAAGTCTGTGTGGTCTAGAGGTAAGTCTGTGTGGTCTAGAGGTAAGTCTGTGGGGTCTAGAGGTATGTCTGTGTGGTCTAGAGGTAAGTCTGTGTGGTCTAGAGGTATGTCTGTGTGGTCTAGAGGTAAGTCTGTGTGGTCTAGAGGTAAGTCAGTGTGGTCTAGAGGTCAGTCTGTGTGGTCTAGAGGTAAGTCAGTGTGGTCTAGAGGTAAGTCTGTGTGGTCTAGAGGTAAGTCTGTGTGGTCTAGAGGTAGAACTGTGTGGTCTAGAGGTAAGTCTGTGTGGTCTAGAGGTAAGTCTGTGTGGTCTAGAGGTAAGTCGGTGTGGTCTAGAGGTAAGTCTGTGTGGTCTAGAGGTAAGTCGGTGTGGTCTAGAGGTAAGTCAGTGTGGTCTAGAGGTAAGTCTGTGTGGTCTAGAGGTAGGTGGGTGTGGTCTAGAGTTAAGTTAATGTGGTCTAGAGGTAGGACTGTATGGTCTAGAGGTAGGACTGTATGGTCTAGAGGTAAGTCGGTGTGGTCTAGAGGTAGGACTGTATGGTCTAGAGGTAGGACTGTGTGACCTAGAAGTAGGTCTGTGTGGTCAAGAGGTAGGTCTGTGTGGCCTAGAGGTAGGTCTGTGTGGCCTAGAGGTAGAACTGTGTGGCCTAGAGGTAGGTCTGTGTGGCCTAGAGGTAGAACTGTGTGGCCTAGAGGTAGGTCTGTGTGGCCTAGAGGTAGAACTGTGTGGCCTAGAGGTAGGTCTGTGTTGCCTAGAGGTAGGTCTGTGTGGTCTAGAGGTAGGTCTGTGTGGTCTAGAGGTAGGTCTGTGTGGCCTAGAGGTAGGTCTGTGTGGCCTAGAGGTAGAACTGTGTGGCCTAGAGGTAGGTCTGTGTGGTCTAGAGGTAGGTCTGTGTTGCCTAGAGGTAGGTCTGTGTGGTCTAGAGGTAGGTCTGTGTGGTCTAGAGGTAGGTCTGTGTGGTCTAGAGGTAGGTCTGTGTGGTCTAGAGGTTGGTGTGTGTGGCCTAGAGGTAGGTCTGTGTGGTCTAGAGGTAGGTCTGTGTGGTCTAGAGGTAGGTCTGTGTTGCCTAGAGGTAGGTCTGTGTGGCCTAGAGGTAGGTCTGTGTGGTCTAGAGGTAGGTCTGTGTGGTCTAGAGGTAGGTCTGTGTGGTCTAGAGGTAGGTGTGTGTGGCCTAGAGGTAGGTCTGTGTTGCCTAGAGGTAGGTCTGTGTGGTCTAGAGGTAGGTGGGTGTGGTCTAGAGGTAGGTGGGTGTGGTCTAGAGGTAGGACTGTGTGGTCTAGAGGTAGGTCTGTGTGGCCTAGAGGTAGTTCTGTGTTGCCTAGAGGTAGGTCTGTGTGGTCTAGAGGTAGGACTGTATGGTCTAGAGGTAGGACTGTGTGGTCTAGAGGTAGGTCTGTGTGGCCTAGAGGTAGTTCTGTGTTGCCTAGAGGTAGGTCTGTGTGGTCTAGAGGTAGGACTGTGTGACCTAGAAGTAGGTCTGTGTGGTCTAGAGGTAGGACTGTGTGACCTAGAAGTTAGTTTGTGTTGCCTAGAGGTAGGTCTGTGTAGCCTAGAGGTAGGTCTGTGTGGCCTACAGGTAGGTCTGTGTGGTCTAGAGGTATGTCTGTGTGGTCTAGAGGTATGGCTGTGTGGTCTAGAGGTAGGACTGTGTGGTCTAGAGGTAGGTCTGTGTGGTCTAGAGGTATGTCTGTGTGGTCTAGAGGTAGGTCTGTGTGGTCTACAGATAGGTCTGTGTGGTCTAGAGGTAGGACTGTGTGGTCTAGAGGTATGGCTGTGTGGCCTAGAGGTAGGTCTGTGTGGTCTAGAGGTAGGACTGTGTGGTCTAGAGGTATGGCTGTGTTGCCTAGAGGTAGGTCTGTGTGGTCTAGAGGTAGGACTGTGTGGTCTAGAGGTATGGCTGTGTGGCCTAGAGGTAGGTCTGTGTGGTCTAGAGGTAGGACTGTGTGGTCTAGAGGTATGGCTGTGTGGCCTAGAGGTAGGTCTGTGTGGTCTAGAGGTAGGTCTGTGTGGTCTAGAGGTAGAACTGTGTGGCCTAGAGGTAGAACTGTGTGGCCTAGAGGTAGGTCTGTGTGGCCTAGAGGTAGGTCTGTGTGGCCTAGAGGTAGAACTGTGTGGCCTAGAGGTAGAACTGTGTGGCCTAGAGGTAGAACTGTGTGGCCTAGAGGTAGGTCTGTGTGGCCTAGAGGTAGGTCAGTGTGGCCTAGAGGTAGAACTGTGTGGCCTAGAGGTAGGTCTGTGTGGCCTAGAGGTAGGTCTGTGTGGCCTAGAGGTAGAACTGTGTGGCCTAGAGGTAGAACTGTGTGGCCTAGAGGTAGGTCTGTGTGGCCTAGAGGTAGGTCTGTGTGGCCTAGAGGTAGAACTGTGTGGCCTAGAGGTAGGTCTGTGTGGCCTAGAGGTAGAACTGTGTGGCCTAGAGGTAGGTCTGTGTGGCCTAGAGGTAGGACTGTGTGGCCTAGAGGTAGGTCTGTGTGGCCTAGAGGTAGGACTGTGTGGCCTAGAGGTAGGGCTGTGTGGCCTAGAGGTAGGGCTGTGTGGCCTAGAGGTAGGACTGTGTGGCCTAGAGGTAGGACTGTGTGGCCTAGAGGTAGGACTGTGTGGTCTAGAGGTAGGACTGTGTGGTCTAGAGGTAGGTCTGTGTGGCCTAGAGGTAGGACTGTGTGGTCTAGAGGTAGGACTGTGTGGCCTAGAGGTAGGTCTGTGTGGTCTAGAGGTAGGACTGTGTGGTCTAGAGGTAGGTCTGTGTGGCCTAGAGGTAGGACTGTGTGGTCTAGAGGTAGGACTGTGTGGCCTAGAGGTAGGGCTGTGTGGCCTAGAGGTAGGTCTGTGTGGCCTAGAGGTAGGACTGTGTGGCCTAGAGGTAGGACTGTGTGACCTAGAGGTAGGACTGTGTGGCCTGGAGGTAGGACTGTGTGGCCTAGAGGCAGGACTGTGTGGCCTAGAGGTAGGACTGTGTGGTCTAGAGGTAGGACTGTGTGGCCTAGAGGTAGGACTGTGTGGCCTAGAGGTAGGACTGTGTGGCCTAGAGGTAGGACTGTGTGGCCTAGAGGCAGGACTGTGTGGCCTAGAGGTAGGACTGTGTGGCCTAGAGGTAGGACTGTGTGGCCTAGAGGGAGGACTGTGTGATCTAGAGGTAGGACTGTGTGGCCTAGAGGTAAGTCGGTGTGGTCTAGAGGTAAGTTTGTGTGGTCTAGAGGTAAGTCGGTGTGGTCTAGAGGTAAGTCTGTGTGGTCTAGAGGTAAGTCGGTGTGGTCTAGAGGTAAGTCGGTGTGGTCTAGAGGTAAGTCGGTGTGGTCTAGAGGTAAGTCGGTGTGGTCTAGAGGTAAGTCGGTGTGGTCTAGAGGTAAGTTTGTGTGGTCTAGAGGTAAGTCGGTGTGGTCTAGAGGTAAGTCGGTGTGGTCTAGAGGTAAGTCTGTGTGGTCTAGAGGTAGGTCTGTGTGGTCTAGAGGTAAGTCTGTGTGGTCTAGAGGTAAGTCGGTGTTGTCTAGAGGTAAGTCGGTGTGGTCTAGAGGTAAGTCTGTGTGGTCTAGAGGTAAGTCTGTGTGGTCTAGAGGTAAGTCGGTGTGGTCTAGAGGTAAGTCGGTGTGGTCTAGAGGTAAGTCGGTGTGGTCTAGAGGTAAGTTTGTGTGGTCTAGAGGTAGGTCTGTGTGGTCTAGAGGTAAGTCAGTGTGGTCTAGAGGTAAGTGTGTTGTCGAGAGGTAAGTCTGTGTGATCTAGAGGTAAGTTTGTGTTGTCGAGAGGTAAGTCTGTGTGGTCTAGAGGTAAGTCAGTGTGGTCTAGAGGTAAGTTTGTGTGGTCTAGAGGTAAGTCTGTGTGGCCCAGAGGTAGGACTGTGTGGCCTAGAGGTAGAACTGTGTGGCCCAGAGGTAGAACTGTGTGGCCTAGAGGTAGAACTGTGTGGCCTAGAGGTAGAACTGTGTGGCCTAGAGGTAGAACTGTGTGGCCCAGAGGTAGGACTGTGTGGCCTAGAGGTAGAACTGTGTGGCCCAGAGGTAGGACTGTGTGGCCTAGAGGTAGAACTGTGTGGCCTAGAGGTAGAACTGTGTGGCCCAGAGGTAGAACTGTGTGGCCTAGAGGTAGAACTGTGTGGCCCAGAGGTAGAACTGTGTGGCCCAGAGGTAGAACTGTGTGGCCTAGAGGTAGAACTGTGTGGCCCAGAGGTAGGACTGTGTGGCCTAGAGGTAGAACTGTGTGGCCTAGAGGTAGAACTGTGTGGCCTAGAGGTAGAACTGTGTGGCCCAGAGGTAGAACTGTGTGGCCTAGAGGTAGAACTGTGTGGCCCAGAGGTAGGACTGTGTGGCCTAGAGGTAGAACTGTGTGGCCCAGAGGTAGGACTGTGTGGCCTAGAGGTAGAACTGTGTGGCCCAGAGGTAGGTCTGTGTGGCCTAGAGGTAGAACTGTGTGGCCTAGAGGTAGAACTGTGTGGTCTAGAGGTAGAACTGTGTGGCCCAGAGGTAGGACTGTGTGGTCTAGAGGGAAGACGTTAGCTTCTGAGCAAAAAATACCGTCTTCAAATTCAACAACAGGCGGGTGAACTGTTCACATCTAATCTGTGAACAGCCTATGACAACCTGCACCATCAAAGCAAGAGACAGAGGCAGACCAAGACTAACATGGACGAGTAACATCAAAAGATGGACAAGTCAGCCTATGACAACCTGCACCATCAAAGCAAGAGACAGAGGCAGACCAAGACTAACATGGACGAGTAACATCAAAAGATGGACAAGTCAGCCTGTGACAACCTGCACCATCAAAGCAAGAGACAGAGGCAGACCAAGACTAACATGGACGAGTAACATCAAAAGATGGACAAGTCAGCCTATGACAACCTGCACCATCAAAGCAAGAGACAGAGGCAGACCTAGACTAACATGGACGAGTAACATCAACAGATGGACAAGTCAGCCTATAACAACCTGCACCATCAAAGCAAGAGACAGAGGCAGACCAAGACTAACATGGACGAGTAACATCAACAGATGGACAAGTCAGCCTATAACAACCTGCACCATCAAAGCAAGAGACAGAGGCAGACCAAGACTAACATGGACGAGTAACATCAAAAGATGGACAAGTCAACCTATGACAACCTGCACCATCAAAGCAAGAGACAGAGGCAGACCAAGACTAACATGGACGAGTAACATCAACAGATGGACAAGTCAGCCTATAACAACCTGCACCATCAAAGCAAGAGACAGAGGCAGACCAAGACTAACATGGACGAGTAACATCAACAGATGGACAAGTCAGCCTATAACAACCTGCACCATCAAAGCAAGAGACAGAGGCAGACCAAGACTAACATGGACGAGTAACATCAAAAGATGGACAAGTCAACCTATGACAACCTGCACCATCAAAGCAAGAGACAGAGGCAGACCAAGACTAACATGGACGAGTAACATCAAAAGATGGACAAGTCAACCTATGACAACCTGCACCATCAAAGCAAGAGACAGAGGCAGACCAAGACTAACATGGACGAGTAACATCAACAGATGGACAAGTCAGCCTATAACAACCTGCACCATCAAAGCAAGAGACAGAGGCAGACCAAGACTAACATGGACGAGTAACATCAAAAGATGGACAAGTCAGCCTATAACAACCTGCACCATCAAAGCAAGAGACAGAGATAGACCAAGACTAACATGGACGAGTAACATCAAAAGATGGACAAGTCAGCCTATAACAACCTGCACCATCAAAGCAAGAGACAGAGGCAGACCAAGACTAACATGGACGAGTAACATCAAAAGATGGACAAGTCAGCCTATAACAACCTGCACCATCAAAGCAAGAGACAGAGAGTGGAAGGCCGCTCCATGGTAACCAACCTTCGATGTGGCGACTAACACTCAATAATGATGATTTTGACGAGGGGCGCCTGTACTGACGGTACAAAACTGGGGAGATGTATTCACAGAAAATTCAGTCAAAAATATTAAAAAAACTATCGTTAGTGAACAAGAACAACAACATCTTCTTCTAGCTGCTTGCCTTTGTCATAGTCCCGCTGCGGTAACATCAACTCTGAAGGAAATCGAAGACACCAATCACGGAATTTTGAAAATAAAATTAAATGTTTTATTCAATATGGGTTTCTACCTCTTCTTCTATGTTGGTCTTACAATTAAATCTCTTCTTTTTTTCCTTTCTAATTTGTCTTTCAGCGTCATGATGAAATTTAATGTTATGTTACCTAGTGTTTATAATCTTTTCCTCTTCTGTTGACCTCTCCTGCTGTTATGTTTCCTAGTGTTTCTAATATTCCATCAATCCATCTTTTACTCTTCTGTTGACCTCTCCTGTTGTTATGTTTCCTAGTGTTTCTAATATTCCATCAATCCATCTTTTACTCTTCTGTTGACCTCTCCTGCTGTTATGTTTCCTAGTGTTTCTAATATTCCATCAATCCATCTTTTGCTCTTCTGTTGGCCTCTCCTGCTGTTATGTTTTCTAGTGTTTCTAATATTCCATCAATCCATCTTTCCCTCCTCTGTTGGCCTCTCCTGCTGTTATGTTTCCTAGTGTTTCTAATATTCCATCAATTCATCTTTTGCTCTTCTGTTCACCTCTCCTGCTGTTATGTTTTCTAGTGTTTCTAAAATTCCATCAATCCATCTTTTGCTCTTCTATTGAACTCTCTTGCTGTTATGTTTCCTAGTGTTTCTAATATTCCATCAATCCATCTTTCCCTCCTCTGTTGGCCTCTCCTGCTGTTATGTTTCCTAGTGTTTCTAATATTCCATCAATCCATCTTTCCCTCCTCTGTTGGCCTCTCCTGCTGTTATGTTTCCTAGTGTTTCTAATATTCCATCAATTCATCTTTTGCTCTTCTGTTGACCTCTCCTGCTGTTATGTTTCCTAGTGTTTCTAATATTCCATCAATCCATCTTTTACTCTTCTGTTGACCTCTCCTGCTGTTATGTTTCCTAATGTTTCTAATATTCCATCAATCCATCTTTTGCTCTTCTGTTGGCCTCTCCTGCTGTTATGTTTCCTAGTGTCTCTAATATTCCATCAATCCATCTTTTGCTCTTCTGTTGCCCTCTCCTGCTGTTATGTTTCTTAGTGTTTCTAATATTCCATCAATCCATCTTTTGCTCTTCTGTTGCCCTCTCCTGTTGTTATGTTTCCTAGTGTTTCTAATATTCCATCAATCCATCTTTTACTCTTCTGTTGGCCTCTCCTGCTGTCATGTTTCCTAGTGTTTCTAATATTCCATGATCCATATTTTACTCTTCTGTTGACCTCTCCTGCTGTTATGTTTCCTAGTGTTTCTAATATTCCATCAATCCATCTTTTGCTCTTCCGTTGGCCTCTCCTACTGTTATGTTTCCTAGTGTTTCTAATATTCCATCAATCCATCTTTTACTCTTCTGTTGCCCTCTCCTGCTGTTATGTTTCCTAGTGTTTCTAATATTCCATCAATCCATCTTTTGCTCTTCTATTGAACTCTCTTGCTGTTATGTTTCCTAGTGTTTCTAATATTCCATCAATCCATCTTTCCCTCCTCTGTTGGCCTCTCCTGCTGTTATGTTTCCTAGTGTTTCTAATATTCCATCAATTCATCTTTTGCTCTTCTGTTGACCTCTCCTGCTGTTATGTTTCCTAGTGTTTCTAATATTCCATCAATCCATCTTTTACTCTTTTGTTGACCTCTCCTGCTGTTATGTTTCCTAGTGTTTCTAATATTCCATCAATCCATCTTTCTCTCTTCAGCTGTTAGACTGATCATGCTGCATTGGAAGACATAACTCAAACAAGAAGCAGACAGATTCATAGAAACAGTGAATAAACGGGGAAAGTAAAGACAAAAATAGCATTTCCTTTGGGCACTGCGAAATCCATAATCAACTATGACTGATGGAGGTTGATATAGTCAAATATGACTGATGGAGGTTGATATAGTCAAATATGACTGATGGAGGTTGATATAGTCAAATATGACTGATGGAGGTTGATATAGTCAAATATGACTGATGGAGGTTGATATAGTCAAATATGACTGATGGAGGTTGATATAGTCAACTATGACTGACGGAGGTTGATATAGTAAAATATGACTGACGGAGGTTGATATAGTCAACTATGACTGACAGAGGCTACTATAGTCAACTATGACTGACAGAGGCTACTATAGTCAACTATGACTGACGGAGACTACTATAATCAACTATGACTGACGGAGGCTACTATAGTCAACTATGACTGACGGAGGCTACTATAGTCAACTATGACTGAAGGAGGCTACTATAGTCAACTATGACTGACGGATACTACTATAGTCAACTATGACTGACGGAGGCTACTATAGTCAACTATGACTGAAGGAGGCTACTATAGTCAACTATGACTGAAGGAGGCTACTATAGTCAACTATGACTGACGGATACTACTATAATCAACTATGACTGACGGAGGCTACTATAGTCAACTATGACTGAAGGAGGCTACTATAGTCAACTATGACTGAAGGAGGCTACTATAGTCAACTATGACTGACGGAGGTTGATATAGTCAACTATGACTGACGGAGACTACTATAGTCAACTATGACTGACGGATACTACTATAGTCAACTATGACTGACAGAGGCTACTATAGTCAACTATGACTGAAGGAGGCTACTATAGTCAACTATGACTGACGGATACTACTATAGTCAACTATGACTGACGGAGGCAACTATAGTTAACTATGACTGAAGGAGACTACTATAGTCAACTATGACTGACGGAGGCTACTATAGTCAACTATGACTGATGGAGGCTACTATAGTCAACTATGACTGACTGAGACTGCTATAGTCAACTATGACTGAAGGAGGCTACTATAGTCAACCATGACTGACGGAGACTACTATAGTCAACTATGACTGACGGAGACTACTATAGTCAATTATGACTGAACGAGGCTACTGTAGTCAACTATGACTGACGGAGGCTACTATAGTCAACTATGACTGACGGAGACCACTATAGTCAACTATGACTGACGGAGACTACTGTAGTCAACTATGACTGACGGAGGCTACTATAGTCAACTATGACTGACGAAGGTTGATATAGTCAAATATGACTGACGGAGGTTGATATAGTCAAATATGACTGACGGAGAATGATATAGTCAACTATGTTTGACGGGGACTGCTATAGTCAACTATGACTGACGGATACTACTATAGTCAACTATGTTTGACGGGGACTGCTATAGTCAACTATGACTGACGGATACTACTATAGTCAACTATGTTTGACGGGGACTGCTATAGTCAACTATGACTGACGGATACTACTATAGTCAACTATGTTTGACGGGGACTACTATAGTCAACTATGACTGACGGATACTACTATAGTCAACTATGACTGACAGAGGCTACTATAGTCAACTATGACTGAAGGAGGCTACTATAGTCAACTATGACTGACGGAGACTACTATAGTCAACTATGACTGACGGAGGCAACTATAGTTAACTATGACTGAAGGAGACTACTATAGTCAACTATGACTGACTGAGACTATTATAGTCAACTTTGACTGAAGGAGGCTACTATAGTCAACTATAACTGACAGAGGCTACTATAGTCAACTATGACTGACGGAGGCTACTATAGTCAACTATGACTGACGGAGGCTACTATAGTTAACTATGACTGACGGAGACTGCTATAGTCAACTATGACTGACGGAGGCTACTATAGTCAACTATGACTGACGGAAACTACTATAGTCAAATATGACTGACGGAGACTACTATAGTCAACTATGACTGACGGAGACTACTATAGTCAACTATGACTGACGGAGACTAATATAGTCAACTATGACTGACGGAGGCTACTATAGTCAACTATGACTGATGGTGACTACTGTTGGCGTAGCGACCTTTACTGTACATCAAGCATCAGAATGTAATCATCTGTACTATTGTGTCCACGAGTGTGCACGGTTATCAGAATTCCCCATTCAGTTCCCCAATTGAACATAATTATTATGGTCTGTTGTTTGATGTGTGACAGGGATAATCTGACGACTAACTGTGTGTTTATATGTTCGGAATTGGGGTCAACAACGATGGCCTAACATCATCAAGCACTCTACATTTTTTAAAAATATGACGATCATCATTTTCAAGAGGACGTGAACTCCCGGTATATGGTGGATAGGCGGCGGGAACAATTGAATGCTATGCATGAAAATTTTTCCTTGTTGCAGTTTCCTCATATTCCAAGTCCGGCTTGTTGCAGGAGCTACTGAGTTAAGTGCCCTGTGCACACCGTGAGCTGTGTGTCTCATCCGTTTTGATCATGTTTCGATATTCCAATTGTTTACGATGAATGATGATATCGTATGACAGGGAACAGTTGGCTGTGTTCACTTTCTGCGCGGTTTCGCCTTATGTCTTTTGGCGTGTGCTGAGACTGCTATGATGCTGACTACAGTTACCTTTCTTTGTTTGGGAGATGAGATTTGGATGATTACGCTGGCACGGGCGGTTGAGCATTTATGGATTTTAATTCGTTTGTAGTGATACCGGGCCTTCCATAACCAAATAACCAAATAACATAATTATTTTGAATGCAGTGTCCCTATCTGGGCCCTTACCAGTAACACGTCCGACTCAAAATTAAGATTTTACCCACCACGCTAAGTTTTCAAACTCCTAGTATTACTCTTATTTCAAACTCCTAGTGCAGTTAAATTACTCACACCTGTCTACATTTTTATGCTTATAGGATTGGCTTTGACATCTGTATGACACTCCTTGTATTATTGTCAACGTATATTTGTATGTTAATTTCATCCTATTCAGACCCTCAGAATATTACTCCTTTTTACCCATTAATTTTGGGCACGCCCATTTTGGGGCTCTGTTTGGGAGATGTAATATGAGTCTTTACAACCAATAAACGGGCCATTCAGTCGGTCATTAATGTGCTCTGCCCTTCCGGCTTTCTCGATGATGAAAGCACAGATAACAGCTCTGAAGTAACCGAATAAGGGATGGTGGTAGTGGAGGCGTTAACATGTTTTGAAGCTTGTTTCGTTTCATCATCTTGGCTTTTAGCGTTCGCGTAATTTCTCTTCCATGGGGTTTGTACTTAAATAGGCGTTAAAAAGAGCGTTGAAGCGCTGTGTCATAGTTTTGCTGCAAGTTACTGTGAGAACGATCCGAGAGGCGACCCCTTTTTTACGGTTAATCTCGGCTCTCGGTCACCGGAATTTGAAAATGTGTGCCTGACAGATTTTGTTTTCTAAAAAGTTATGTAGCGTGACGTGATCATCATCATCATCACTACCTTCATCATCATCATCATCATCATCATCATCATCATCACCACTACCTTCATCATCATCACCACTACCTTCATAATCATCATCACCACTACCTTCATCATCATCACCACTACCTTCATCATCATCATCACCACTACCTTCATCATCATCACCACTACCTTCATCATCATCATAATCATCATCACCAATATCATCATCATCATCATCATCATCATCACCAATATCATCATCATCATCACCACCACCTTCATCATCATCATCATCATCATCATCATCACCAATATCATCATCATCATCATCACCAATACCTTCATCATCATCATCATCATCATCATCACCAATATCATCATCATCACCACTACCTTCATCATCATCATCATCATCATCATCACCAATATCATCATCATCATCATCACCACTACCTTCATCATCATCATCATCATCATCACCACTACCTTCTTCATCATCACCACTACCTTCATCATCATCATCACCACTACCTTCATCATCATCACCACTACCTTCATCATCATCATCATCATCATCACCAATATCATCATCATCATCACCACTACCTTCATCATCATCACCACTAACTTCATCATCATCATCACCACTACCTTCATCATCATCATCATCATCACCACTACCTTCATCATCATCATCACCACTACCTTCATCATCATCATCATCACCACTACCTTCATCATCATCACCACTACCTTTATCATCATCACCACTACCTTCATCATCATCATCATCATCATTATCATCATCACCACTATCATCACCATCATCATCAACGCTCCCAACACCACCCCCGTCACCACCACCAGCAGCGGGGTCGAACGATTTGGGCTAATTGATCTACTGATGACGTAATAATGTGACGTCATCTCAGGACCCCTCCTCCCCCCCCCACCCCCAAATCATCTACACGGATGGTTCTGTATCATGATAACAGCGCAGTGGTTGGGGTTTTGTGGCATACCAACATGGCAGATAAGTGGCTAGGGAATCTGGCAAGTGCAGCATTACGGTGTCCAGCGTGAGAATGGAGATAGAAGCAACAACAGCGGCGATAACATGACTGGTTACACAGAAAGTGAATCACACAGTCTTGGTGACTGACACGCAAAGTATGCAACAGAAGATTGACAGAGAGTGTCTACAGCAGGAGTGGATGTAGCTCTTGGATGGCTCTACAGTGAGCGTGTTAACCTGGGTGTACTGTCCAGGGCATGCTGGTGTACACGACAATGAAATAGCCGATAAGCTCGCTGGCAGCTCTTGGATGGCTCTACAGTGAGTGTGTTAACCTGGGTGTACTGTCCAGGGCATGCTGGTGTACACGACAATGAAATAGCCGACAAGCTCGCTGGCAGCTCTTGGATGGCTCTACAGTGAGCGCGTTAACCTGGGTATACTGTCCAGGATATGCTGGTGTACGTGGCAATGAAATAGCCGATAAGCTCGCTGGCAGCTCGGGCACTGAGTGTGACCTTACTCTGGACAATGAGGACATCGCCAACTTTGTTCTTGAGACCATTAGAGAAGATGAGGAGGATGGGTAGGTCAATGATGTATAATGAGGATGGGTAGGTCAATGATGTATAATGAGGATGGGTAGGTCAATGATGTATAATGAGGATGGGTAGGTCAATGATGTATAATGAGGATGGGTAGGTCAATGATGTATAATGAGGATGGGTAGGTCAATGATGTATAATGAGGATGGGTAGGTCAATGATGTATAATGAGGATGGGTAGGTCAATGATGTATAATGAGGATGGGTAGGTCAATGATGTATAATGAGGATGGGTAGGTCAATGATGTATAATGAGGATGGGTAGGTCAATGATGTATAATGAGGATGGGTAGGTCAATGATGTATAATGAGGATGGGTAGGTCAATGATGTATAATGAGGATGGGTAGGTCAATGATGTATATATTGAGAGACTGAGATGTATAAAGGTGGAAAAGGGATCTTGTCGATTCGGAGTGCTTAGTGGGAAAAGTAGATGTAGAGTAGAGTAGATGTAGAGTAGAGTAGAGTAGAATAGATGTAGAGTAGAGTAGATGTAGAGTAGAGTAGAGTAGAATAGATGTAGAGTAGAGTAGATGTAGAGTAGAGTAGAGTAGAATAGATGTAGAGAGGAGTAGATGTAGAGTAGAGTAGAATAGAGTAGAGTAGAGTAGAGTAGATGTAGAGTAGAGTAGAATAGATGTAGAGTAGAGTAGATGTAGAGTAGAGTAGAATAGAGTAGAATAGAGTAGAGTAGAATAGATGTAGAGTTGAGTAGATGTAGAGTAGAGTAGAATAGATGTAGAAGTGTAGAGTAGAGTAGAATAGAGTAGAGTAGAATAGATGTAGAGTAGGGTAGATGTAGAGTAGGGTAGATGTAGAGTAGATGTAGAGTAGATGTAGAGTAGATGTAGAGTAGAGTAGAATAGATGTAGAGTAGAGTAGATGTAGAGTAGAGTAGAATAGAGTAGAGTAGAATAGATGTAGAGTAGAGTAGAGTAGAGTAGATGTAGAGTAGAGTAGAGTAGAGTAGAGTAGAGTAGATGTAGAGTAGAGTAGAGTAGATGTAGAGTAGAGTAGAATAGATGTAGAGTAGAGTAGATGTAGAGTAGAGAAGATGTAGAGTAGAGTAGAGTAGATGTAGAGTAGAGTAGAATAGATGTAGAGTAGAGTAGATGTAGAGTAGAGTAGAATAGATGTAGAGTAGAATAGATGTAGAGTAGAGTAGAATAGAGTAGAGTAGAATAGATGTAGAGTAGAGTAGATGTAGAGTAGAGTAGAATAGATGTAGAGTAGAGTAGAATAGAGTAGAGTAGAATAGATGTAGAGTAGAGTAGATGTAGAGTAGAGTAGAATAGATGTAGAGTAGAGTAGATGTAGAGTAGAGTAGAATAGATGTAGAGTAGGGTAGATGTAGAGTAGATGTAGAGTAGATGTAGAGTAGAGTAGAATAGATGTAGAGTAGAATAGATGTAGAGTAGAGTAGAATAGAGTAGAGTAGAATAGATGTAGAGTAGAGTAGAGTAGAGTAGATGTAGAGTAGAGTAGAGTAGAGTAGATGTAGAGTAGAGTAGAGTAGATGTAGAGTAGAGTAGAATAGATGTAGAGTAGAGTAGATGTAGAGTAGAGAAGATGTAGAGTAGAGTAGAATAGATGTAGAGTAGAGTAGATGTAGAGTAGAGTAGAATAGATGTAGAGTAGAGTAGATGTAGAGTAGAGTAGAATAGATGTAGAGTAGAATAGATGTAGAGTAGAGTAGAATAGAGTAGAGTAGAATAGATGTAGAGTAGAGTAGATGTAGAGTAGAGTAGAATAGATGTAGAGTAGAGTAGATGTAGAGTAGAGTAGAATAGATGTAGAGTAGAGTAGATGTAGAGTAGAGTAGAACAGATGTAGAGTACAGTAGATGTAGAGTAGAGTAGAATAGATGTAGAGTAGAGTAGATGTAGAGTAGAGTAGAATAGATGTAGAGTAGAGTAGATGTAGAGTAGAGTAGAATAGATGTAGAGTAGAGTAGATGTAGAGTAGAGTAGAATAGATGTAGAGTAGAGTAGAATAGATGTGGAGTAGAGTACTAATATAATCCACTTGTGGGTTTTGAGTATTTTCTTTGTTTATTATCATAGTTTTAGTCTTTTTGATATTCATATCTAGTCCATATTTTTTGCTTGTCATGTTTATTTCATTAAGTAATTGTTGTAGGTCTTTAGGATTTTCTACCAGTAGAACAGTATCATCAGCATATCTTAGGTTATTGATTATCTTTCCATTAATGTGTAGGCCTGGCATCTCTGTGATGTTTTTAAAGATTTGCTCAGTGTATAGATTGAACAAGCTTGGTGATAGGATGCATCCTTGTCTTACTCCTCCTGTTATATCAATGGGTGTAGAGTTCTCTTTGTTATATTTTATTATTGCTCCTAGTATAAATTACATATTAGTCATATGTCCATGTCATCTAGATGTATCTCTTTTGAGCATTCTATAAGTTGTTTGTGGTGTACTTTATCAAAAGCTTTGGTGTAGTCTATGAAGCAGGCATATATCGGTTTGTTTACTTCTGTGTACTTTTCGATTAATGTTCTCATGCAGAATATGGCTTCTTTTGTCCCGCTATTTTTTCTAAATCCAAATTGCTGCTCATCTAATTCAGTATTGATTTTATTCTGAATCCTACCTTGTATAACTTTTAGCAAGATTTTTGTAACATGGCTCATTAGGCTTATTGTTCTAAAGTCACTGCATTCAACTGTACCATTCTTTTTAGGCAATGCAATGAAAGTTGATGTTTTTAATTCATTTGGTATGTATCCTGTGTGGTATATGTCGTTGCATATGTCTGTAATCACTTCAATGCCAAAATCTTCTAGAGCCTGTATCATCTCTATATGTATATTGTCAGGCCCTGCTGCTTTTCCCTTTTACATTGTTTTTATAGCTTTTTCCACCTCAAATTTTAAGACTTTATAGCCTGATGTACATTTTATAATTGATTTCTTGTCCCTTTGATCATGAAATAGTTCTGTTATATATCCCTGCCATCTATCTATGATATCCTTATTGTCTGTTAGCATTTTTTCCTTTTTTGTCTGCAATGCATCCACCTTCTGTGGCTTTTTTTATTTTTATTAGTCATTCTCTTTATTTCTGTGTGTATTCTTCTTAAGTCTTGTTTCCTTCTATTTCTATACATTTTGGGCTGAGCCAGTCTTCTTTTGCCTTTTGCACATTTTGCGTATCTCATTATCTATTTTATTGTATTGGGCAGTGTTCTTCGCTTGTCTCCTTTCTTCCATTTTTTCTAAGATGGTGTTAGTTATCCATTTTGTTTTTTGTTCTTTTCTGTTTTGGGTAAGGTGTCGCAGGTTTCTTGTATGCTTTTCTTTATGCATTGCCATTTGGTTGTTGCTTTTTCATCAGGATTTTCTCTTCTGTATTGTTCAATTCCTTCTTCTAGCAGCTTCTGGTATGTGTTCTTTACTTGTATTGTATAGGTATCTTTAATATCTTTTTGATTTAAAGCTGTTATATCTGGTGGTATTGTTGATGAATTAGACTTTTTTCTTCTTTCTCTTTAGTTTGATTTTCATTTTAATCATTACAGGATAGTGATCTAAATTAATATCTGCTCCTGGATAGGTTTTGGCTTTCTTTACGCTGTTACGGAACATTTCTTTTATCATTTTCTAATCTATTTGATTCCTCTTCCTATCTCCAGCGCTTTTCCATGTGTATAGTGTCCTTTTCTCTTGCTCAGAGTAGGTGTTGCATATTATCAGCCTTTTTTCTTCACAGAAATGTATTAATCTTTCTCCTCTGTCATTTCTCTGAATAATCTACGACTAAAAAAATAAACAACGACCATTTTGAAGCGGCTTAACCACAACGCTGTGTGCTTTCCCATGAAAAAAAAATAACACCAGGATTAATCCGCGCTTTTAAAAGAAGCGCAGGTAAGGAAGTTGTCAATGTTGGTCACGTGTTTTGATACTGTTCCGGAGTTTGTCCAACGGGGTAGGGAGGGAGAGGAAGAAATATGGATAAACGAACCGTATCCATTACGTCAGAACAATTATCACATACTTAAGATGTGCCGGGACTAAAGCAATGAAAATTCAGTTCCATGGAGTCTATAGAAGCGTTACGATCCAGGCTGACTTAGCATATAATTGGGAAAGACCTCGAGCGATATGCCGCTTCTGGTCGTCAGTCATCTAGTTCCACGCCGGATTTTAAGTGCTGGACAGAAAATGTCGCACACAGCGACACAAGGGAGTGAAGCCAGAGCGATGTCCGATATCTTAAATGGCAATCTTGATTGGAAAAGATTGTGTGGGTTTTGTTTGTGTTTGATTGTTGTCTGTTCAAGTTTGGAGATTGAGTCTCAGATTTGAGGTTGAGCGCAACGGAAGCCATTTTCATGCGGTGGTTTATGGGAAGAATTTGGATGGGGAAATGGGCTTGAACAGATGTTGCTGGGGCACAAGTTGACAATTAAGGTCGTTAGTACAAAAGGCAATTAAATAAACAGTAGTTGAAACTAATGAGTAAAGGAACTCGCGCTGTCCTAAGAAGTAAGACAATGAAATAGCGGGTAGAAGAAACAGACTCCAGAAGAGAACGTCATTTCCTGTAAAACAAAAGCAATAAAAAAAACTAATCCCAGAAACAGGAAGCCAAGGTAGCGAGGTGGTTAATTAACTGGTTTGATAAAAGTTAAAAGAAAAAAAAGTAAAGAGCCCCGTCACGCCAAGTGGCGTATAGGGAATATGGTGTTAGTGGCCATCATTTTTACAGACCTTCGGCACATGATTTTTGGGCTAATGTGGTCGAAATTATTCCTTTCCCACTTTACTTTCCCAGAAAATAAAACTAGGTACCCATTTAAGCCTGGGTGAACTCGGAAGCCGCTCGTGTCCTTTGTAGTCCAATTCAATAACCACTGAGCTATCGCGGCTCCCAGACTAGGGGAGGAAACTCCATTTCCTGAAAAATAAAAACAATTATAAACTGAATGCCAGAAACAGGAAGTCAGGGTAGCGAGGTGGTTAATGATTTGGTTTTATGTAGACAAGTAATTGGTCTCATTTCTTGGACAAATGGTGTTGGTTGTTCACCCAAACTAAATTAAGTACCGGATATATTTTTCTTCCTGCATCTACCTTGGACATACTATAACCAGTGATGGAAAATGTACAACTGAAATAAACAAATAATAGGAATGGCAAAAAGTAATTTTAATGTCATGAAAAATCACATCAAAACAAATAACACCAGGGCTAAAACTAAGAATAGCAAAATGTTATATCTTCTCAGCATTCCTGTATGGTGCAGAAACATGGACATTAGACAAGAAAACAGAACAGAAAATTGAGGCCTTTGAAATGTGGATATATAGAAGAATAGGTAGAATTGGATGGAAAGAAAAGAAAACAAATGATGAAGTCTTAAAACAACTAAAAATGAAAAGAGAACTACTAAACACAATTAGAACAAGACAAATGTGATTTTTGGGGGCATGTTAAAAGACACAACAGCCTAATAAAAGTAATCTTGAAAGGGAAAATACAAGGTAAAAGAGGCAGACCAAGACTAACATGGACGAGTAACATCAAAAGATGGACAAGTCAGCCTATGACAACCCTACAACAACAACAACAATAAGAACAAGGAGAATGAGGAAAAAAAGGAGAAGAAGACGAACTTCTGTTGTCATGCTTATTTCTACAAGAAAGAAAATAATGAAAACAGAGAAGAGATCCTTTAAAATCATATCAAGATGAGGCGGTGGCCTTTCTTTGTAGCGATCCATCGTTGATAACGATGCATTTTTTAACACTTTAACGATAATGGAAAAGAAAACATGGAGGCATATTGTAACTTGTCCGTTTCGGTACACCCATATCTCTATTGTTGTCCCAACGCCAACATTATCAACATTGATACAACCACATCACCTGCAACCTGCAACATATCCTCTCCTTCATATTGAGCCCCTAGAATAATAATATCAACATTTATCATCGCGAGATATCAGTAATATATCACGCTGACTAACTCAATATAGCACTGACGCACCCGCATGAGATGTTCATTTCATTCGTTTGTATGTTTTAAGTTATTCACTAGATAGTAATTTCAAACATTATTTTTTTTAGAAGCAGCCATAAATAATTAGTAATGAGCTGCTATACGCTTCTCTCAAGTTCGGTAAAGTCACGGCTTATGTCTTAGGGTACTTTGTAGAATTTTTAGTTCTCCTTTGCTGGATAACTGCTAAACTCAATTCAAACAAGACAAATGAGAATTTTCTATCTATCTATATATTGTCCCGTGTGTTATCGGGGCCTCATTATGAGGGAAGTAAAGAATAGTGACACTGTGACCTTCCAGGTATGTCGTAAGAGGTGACTAAGGAGGTTGATCGATGGCTTGACAAGCTGTCATTGTAAAAAGTATTGTTATGGAAACAGAGCCATAGATTTTAGAAGCAGTGATCTCTGCAATATGTGCCATTTTGGCACGCAAGGTTTCTGTTTTTGAGATTGTGGTTCTGCCCTATGTGCCGTCTTCGGCTCGAAAGGACAATAGATAGATAGATAGATAGATAGATAGATAGATAGATAGATAGATAGATAGATAGATAGATAGATAGATAGATAGATAGATAGATAGATAGATAGATAGATAGATAGATAGATAGATAGATAGATAGATAGATAGATAGATAGATAGATAGATAGATAGATAGATAGATAGATAGATACCTATTGACCTTTCGAGCCGTAGCCGGCCCATAGGGCGTAGACCAAGATACACCTTCTCCTGTCTGAATTCCCGTTCTAGCAGTTCCCTGTAAAGATATTTTATCAAATCTCGCCATTTGTCTCTGTTCTGTGCAAACAGTCCTATCTCAGTGGGGGAGCCGATTCCTGCTGCTCTTGCCTCTCTCATCAATGTTCTTTTCAGTGTCTCTCTGGGTCTTCCTCTTTTTCTCTTACCTGTTGTTTTTCACATGAGGGCTTGCTTTGCTATTCGGTTATTATCTCTTCTCATCACATGTCCAACATATGACCATCGTCTTTTCTTGATTACTGAAGATATTAGTGGTTGATTGGCGATTTTTCTGATTGAGAATTTTGGGGCATGTTATAAGACACAACATCCTACTAAAAGTAATCTTGGAAGGGAAAATACAAGGTAAAAGAGGCAGACCAAAACTAACATGAACGAGTAACATCAAAAGATGGACAAGTCAACCTATGACAACCTACACTATCAAAGCAAGAGACAGAGGCAGACCAAGATTAACATGAACAAGTAACATCAAAAGATGGACAAGTCAACCTATGACAACCTGCACTATCAAAGCAAGTGGGAGCTGAATAGCGTTTCATGGAAGTCAACCTTCGATGCGGAGACGGCACTCATTGATAATGATATATTTTCACAACATCCTTTTATGGTGCAGAAACATGGACATTAGACAAGAAAACAGAACAGAAAATTGAAGCCTTTGAAATGTGGATAAATAGAAGAATAGGTAGAATTGGATAGAAGGAAAAGAAAACAAACGTTGAAGTTTTAAAACAACTAAAAATGAAAAGAGAACTACTAAACACAATTAGAGCAAGACAAATGAGATTTTTGGGCCATGTTAAAAAACACAACAGCCTACTAAAAGTAATCTTGGAGGGGAAAATAGTAGGTAAGAGAGGCAGAGGCAGACCAAGACTAACATGGACGAGTAACATCAAAAGATGGACAAGTCAGCCTATGACAACCTGCACCATCAAAGCAAGAGACAGAGGCAGACCAAGACTAACATGGACGAGTAACATCAAAAGATGGACAAGTCAGCCTATGACAACGTGCACCATCAAAGCAAGAGACAGAGGCAGACCAAGATTAACATGAACAAGTAACATCAAAAGATGGACAAGTCAGCCTATGACAACCTGCACCATCAAAGCAAGAGACAGAGGCAGACCAAGACTAACATGGACGAGTAACATCAAAAGATGGACAAGTCAGCCTATGACAACGTGCACCATCAAAGCAAGAGACAGAGGCAGACCAAGATTAACATGAACAAGTAACATCAAAAGATGGACAAGTCAACCTATGACAACCTGCACTATCAAAGCAAGAGACAGAGGCAGACCAAGACTAACATGGACGAGTAACATCAAAAGATGGACAAGTCAACCTATGACAACCTGCACTATCAAAGCAAGAGACAGAGGCAGACCAAGACTAACATGGACGAGTAACATCAAAAGATGGACAAGTCAACCTATGACAACCTGCACTATCAAAGCAAGAGACAGAGGCAGACCAAGATTAACATGAACAAGTAACATCAAAAGATGGACAAGTCAACCTATGACAACCTGCACTATCAAAGCAAGAGACAGAGGCAGACCAAGACTAACATGAACAAGTAACATCAAAAGATGGACAAGTCAACCTATGACAACCTGCACTATCAAAGCAAGAGACAGAGGCAGACCAAGACTAACATGGACGAGTAACATCAAAAGATGGACAAGTCAGTCTATGGCAACCTGCACCATCAAAGCAAGAGACTGGGAGGACTGGCGCTCCCTGGTAGTCAACCTTCGATGCGGAGACGGCACTTAATGATGAATGATATAAATAGCTATAATAATAATAATTGCCCTGTACGCAGGCAATGGGTAGAGAAATTGCACATGTCAAAAATACGTACAGTCACCATTGTCTACTTTCCTGGACATGCGGGAGCAAGGGGAAATGAATGAGCGGACGAGTTGGCTAGCTGTGCTGTCAGTGAAGACGGTGAACCAACGGGTCGGGCGGACATCGTCAATGCCCACTGAGACGTGGAAAGGGCACTTGACTTCCACAACCATGAGTCCACGTCACTCCTTCGGATGAAAGAGATGGGAGTTAAGATGGGCACAGCCAGAAATGAGAAACTTGGTGGGCGTGTAAGAAGACTTATCAACCAACACAGAACTGGAGTCGTCAGTCGCTGGACGGGACTTGCTGGGGAGGGGATCTGAGCACCTATGGACATGTTCGGAGTGCAATGATGATGACCCGCAATTAACTCAATAACAATATATATGTATATATGTATGTTACATGTGTGTTACATGTGTGTATGTATATAACACTTATTGGTAATAATAACAATACAAACAAATAACATAAATAATAGTGTAAATAGTAAAAATAAAAACAATAATATTAATTTCAATGATAACAATAATGATAATGATAATAATGTGAACATTAATGGAAGTAATTTGTATATTAAGTTGTATTTGGTCATAATAATACTCGGCAATATAAGAAGGTAGTTTGCCATTCCTTTCCTTCTTGGCAGTGACTGTACTAGCCGGAGATCACAGCCATTGTCTCTATACATGAGATCCTCTGCCTGCCATCACGGAGTGGGGACCATAACCGGCACTACTTGTCGCATGCTCCCACAACACCATCCATCACATGCTCCAATGGCTTAACGCCACCCTGGTTGGGTGGGGTTTGGGGGGGGGGGGGGGGGGGGTAAACGGGAATCTCCAACGTTAGCCGATATGGCACATGATGATGATGAATAGTAGTAATGCATTTGTGAGAGTTTTAACGATTCCCAGGCTGTTCTTTAACTTTTAGACTCGCAGACAGGGGCCAGCACACCGCTCAAATAGAAGCTTTGTGCGTGAGTCGGGAGAGAGCCTGTGGTTACGAGAGTAGATCAGGCAGGTGATGTTCTTTAACTCGTTCAGTACGAAAGGTTTTTATCAATTTGTTCATCGTAATGCTTCCCTAGACCGGCCGTGAGCAAATCTTACGGTCTGCTGTTTGATGTGCGACGGGGAAAATTTGACGACTGACTGTGTGTCTATATATTCGGAATTTGAGTCATCAACGTTGGCCTAACATCATCAAGTGCTACGACGATCATTATTTTCAAGAGGACGTGACTTACCGGTATATGGGGATAGGCGGCGGGAACAATTGAAGGCTATGCATGAAAAGTGTTCCTTGTTGCAGTTTCCTCATATTCCAAGTCAGGCTTGTTGCAGGAGCTACTGAGTTAAGTGCTCTGTGCACACCGTGAGCTGTGTATCTCATCCGTTTTGCTCATGTTTCGATATCCCGCTTGTTTACGATGAATGATGATGTCGTATGACAGGAAACAGTTGGCTGTGTTCACTTTCTGCGCGGTTTCGCCTTATGTCTTTTGGCGTGTGCTGAGACTGCTACGATGGGGACTACAGTTACCTTTCTTTGTTTGGGAGATGAGATATTAATTCGGATGATTCCACTGGCACGGGCGGTTGAGCAATTATGGATTTTAATTCGTTTTGTAGTGATACCGGGGCCTTCCATAACCAATAACCAATAACTATTAATCTACATATTTATGTTTATCTGACACATAACATATTATAAATGAATATTTAGATAAATAAACAAGGAATTATATTCCACACATACCAAGATGATCATCATCATGTGAAATACCGGTTGGCGTAGGTGATCATGTCCTTCCACAATCTTCTATCCACAGTGCTTCGTATCAGTTCTGTTGTTGACTGTTTTCCATGCCATGACACCAAGCTATCCAGTATTTCCTCTCTTTGTCGCCCGCGATCTCTCTTTCCTTTTATTTTGCCAGTTGTAACCAAGTATTCCAACTTGCCTCTTCTCATGATGTGCCCGAAAAATGTTGATTGTTTCTTTCTGATGTTTTTTTAAGAACTTCCTTTTTGTGTTGGCCTCTTTGAGAACTTCCTCATTTGTCTTTTTAGCTGTCCAGTGAACTTTCAACATTCTTCTGAGAAATCCCATCTCTGTGGCCTCCAATCGTCTTTTCATTTATTTGTCCACTGTCCATGATTCGCTTCCATAGGTCAGAATTGGTTCTATATTGCACCGATGAACTCTCTTTCTCATTGTTATTGACATAGATTTGTTGCATAAAATATTTTTAACCTTCTGAAATGCTATTTTGGCCTGAGCTATTCTGCTTTTTATTTCTGTGGTGCATCTACCAAGATGATACTAGATATACAAAAAGAATAGGATTTGATCACAGTTCACACTAATCAAATTGAGAGTGACGCACTGTGCGGCGGAACGTACGGAGAGAGTTCAAGCCACTGGTACAGACCTTGCTGGTGGTACCTAGATCGTGGGAGTTGATTTGGCAACAACAGTAGACATGTTGATTTTCTGGGTTCTGCAGAAGACATGTTGGTACTGATGATGATGATGATGGTGATGGTGATGGTTTTATAATGATGATGATGGTGATGATGATGATGTAGACGACGATGATAATGATGATGATGATGGTGATGATGATGATGATGGTGATGGTGATGGTGATGATGATGGTGATGGTGATGATGATGATGATGATGATGGTGATGGTGATGATGATGATGATGATGATGATGATGATGATGATGGTGATGATGATGGTGATGGTGATGATGATGATGATGATGTTGATGGTGATGATGATGATGTAGACGACGATGATAATGATGATGATGATGATGATGATGGTGATGATGATGATGATGGTGATGATGATGATGATGATGATGATGGAAGATAGGCCTTTAACAAACACTTTCAGCTCCCTGTGGAGCATGGGTCTTCAACAAACATTTTCAGCTCCCTGTGGAGCATAGGTCTTCAACAAACACTATCAGCTCCCTGTGGAGTATAGGTCTTCAACAAACACTTTCAGCTCCATGTGGAGCATAGGTCTTCAACAAACACTTTCAGCTCCCTGTGGAGCATAGGTCTTCAACAAACACTTTCAGCTCCCTGTGGAGCATAGGTCTTCAACAAACACTTTCAGCTCCATGTGGAGTATAGGTCTTCAACAAACACTTTCAGCTCCCTGTGGAGTATAGGTCTTCAACAAACACTTTCAGCTCCATGTGGAGTATAGGTCTTCAACAAACACTTTCAGCTCCCTGTGGAGTATAGGTCTTCAACAAACACTATCAGCTCCATGTGGAGTATAGGTCTTCAACAAACACTTTCAGCTCCCTGTGGAGCATAGGTCTTCAACAAACACTTTCAGCTCCCTGTAGAGCATAGGTCTTCAACAAACACTTTCAGCTCCCTGTGGAGCATAGGTCTTCAACGAACACTATCAGCTCCCTGTGGAGCATAGGTCTTCAACAAACACTTTCAGCTCCCTGTGGAGCATAAGTCTTCAACAAACACTTTCAGCTCCCTGTAGAGCATAGGTCTTCAACAAACACTTTCAGCTCCCTGTGGAGCATAGGTCTTCAACGAACACTATCAGCTCCCTGTGGAGCATAGATCTTCAACAAACACTATCAGCTCCCTGTGGAGCATAGATCTTCAACAAACACTATCAGCTCCCTGTGGAGCATAGATCTTCAACAAACACTATCAGCTCCCTGTGGAGCATAGATCTTCAACAAACACTTTCTGAGCCGTTCTGTTTCATGCCCTTCTTTAAGATCATTCCATGTCTTCCCCATCATCTTCATCTCTGTTTCCACGTCGCTTCTCCAAGAATATTTTGCTCATCCTCTTTGTCGTTTTCCTTGGGGGTTCAAAGAAAGGGCGGGTCGTATTATACTCTCAGTTGGTTTCCGCAGTGTGTGTCCTATCCAGCGCCATCGTCTTCGCTGTATCTCTTTATCCACTGGTATTTGACTGGTACATTTCCATAATTCTATGTTAGTGATTTTGTCCTGCCATTTCCATCCTTTTATTCTGCAGAAACATCCATTAATGAAAGTCTGTATCTTCATGATTTTCAATTTTGTTGTTCTCCATGTTTCACAACCATATTATAGGACCGACTTAACATTGGGATTGAACATTATAATTGTATGTATTTAACCTATTTCTTTGGATTTCCTTATGTTTCCCAGTGCAACAAATGCTCCTTTTGATTTTGATATCCTTATCTTGGTATCATTCTCTTTACCTCCTTCTTTGGCATAATAGAGTGATGTTTTAGATTCTCTAATATTTAGTTGCATTATTCTTGTAGGGAGCCGCGTTAGCTCAGTGGTTAGTGAACTGGACTACAAAGGACAAGGGGTAGGGTTCGATCCCAACCGACGGCTTCCGGGTTCACCCAGCCTTAAATGGAGACCGGGTTTTTTTTCCTGGGAAAATAAAGCAGTACAGGCGTAATACCGACCACATTACCCCAAAATCATGAGCTGAAGGTCTGTAAAATATAGGGTCACTAACACCATATTTCCCTATACGGCCCTTGGCGTGACGGGGGTAAAAATAAAGTAATTTTAATTAAATTATAAAAATAAAGTTTACTTTTTTTTTTTTATTATTATTCTACCATCTTCTTATTGACGGTATGTAATTACTTGTCTACAACTTTATATCTCAAACTTTATATCTCAAACTTTATATCTAAAACTGTATATCTCAAACTTTATATCTAAATCTTTATATCTCAAACTTTATATCTAAAACTTCATATGTTTTGTGTTAACTCCTTTTGTGTGGAAGCGTTTTATCAATGCAACGGAAGGGATGTCACAGACACAATTGTACATGGTTTTAAGAATCAATCTATATGTTTATATTTATCAAACATATAACATACAAGTAAGTAAAGTACCCCCGTCCCGCCAAGTGGCGTATAGGGAAATATGGTGTTAGTAAAGTAAAGTGTACAAAAGAGGTGAGAAATGCACAATGGCTCAGGCAAAAGCAGCTTTCCAAAAAAATGAGGAAGATACTATGCAATCCATTTTTGACAATAAAAACAATAAAAAGAGTTCTTACATGTTACGTAGAGCCAGTCTTAACATATGGATGCGAGTCATGGACAATAGGACAACAGACAAGAAAATCACTGGAGTCTGTAGAAATGTGGTTTTACAGAAGAATGTTGAGAATACCATGGACAGCTAAGAAGAGTAATGAAAACGTTCTGAAAGAGGCCAAAGCAAAAAGAGAGCTAATTTCCAATATTAGGAAGAAATAATCATCATTTTTTGGCCATGTAATGAGAAGAGAACAGCTGGAATATATTGTAACAACTGGAAAATTGAGGGACGAAGAGATAGAGGGAAGCAAAGAGAAAAAATAACAGACAGCTTAAGAGAATGGCATGGCAGAAGGTCAACAACAGAAATGATAAATAGCTGCCGAGATCGAAAGTTGTGGTGAGACATGATCACTTACGCCACTAGGCCCGGTACTTGATGATGAAAGTAAAGTACCCCCGTCACGCCAAGTGGCGAATAGGGAATGTGGTGCTAGTGACCATAACTTTTACAGACCTTCGGCACATGATTTTTGGGGTAATGTGGTCGATATTACGCCCGTGCCGCTTCACTTTCCCAGAAAAAAATCCGTTACCCATTTAAGGCTGGGTTAACCCGGAAGCCGTCGGTTGGGATCGAACCCTACCCCTTATCCTTTGTAGTCCAGTTCACTAAACACTGATCTATCGCGGCTCCACAAACATATAACATATTACATATGAATGTTTAGTTAATTGAACAAAGTTTTAGATTTCACCAATACCTGGATGATACAAGACATGCATATCACCGTCAACAAGAAATATCATTTCCGGTCTTTTATTCTTCTATTTCTTCTGCTGCTATGTTCCTAATATTCAGTCCATCTTTTTCATGGTCGACCCTTGGGTCCTGTGTTCTCGTAAACATTTATTGAACGCTCGTTGTGTTGTGTTTTGATCTTTCTGCCTTGTCACGTGGCAAAGCATTGTATCTGTTGTTTCTTTATATCGCAGAACCAGAGCTGGAAGTTGTCAGCGACCCACAGCTGATGGCTTGCGCCAGGATCGGTGAACCAAGACCACCCAGACCCTGCTCCACTTCTCCGCGGTGCCTCCAGTAACAGACTAACCTGTCTAGTCTGGCCAAGCGAGCAGGGATCGAAGAGGGAAGACAACCCGGTACTCAAAAATATCGTGCTGAAGTCGGATGTGTTGGGCCGAAAGGCGCAAATAAACAGTTATACTGCAAACCACAACACAACACAGACACGCCCACTTAACGTCCTTTTAAGGGCGGATGATGAAGAGGAATTCTACAGTCTACGAATACTCTAGAATACTTTACTCATCGGACGAACGTAAACAACGTAAACAACGTAAACAACGTAAACAACATACTCTATGGCAAAGGTTATCTCTAGCCTTTTTCTCAGTTCTTCATTTCTGATCTTATCTCTCAGACTGTTTCCTGTCATTCGTCTAACACATTTCATCTCAGTAGAGGTTATTTTCTCTTATTGTTCTTGCAACTAGGGTCCAGGAGAAAACGAATATGGTTTGATGTTTGTTTACACTAAAAAATTTGAGAGTGACGCATTGTGTGGCGAAACGTACAGAAAGAGTTAAAGTAATGTAAAGAGCCCCCGTCACGCCAACTGGCGCACAGGGAATATGGTGTTAGTGACCATACATTTTATAGACCTTCAGCAAATGATTTTGGAGTAATGTAGTCGGTATTATGCCCGTGCCGCTTTACTTTCTCAGAAAATAATCTGGTACCCATTAAAGGCTGGGTGACCCTAGAAGTAGTCGATCAGGATCAAACCCGTCCTTTGTTGTCCAGTTTTGTGTTCATCATCATCATCATCATCAAGTACCGTGGCTGCTGGCGTAGGTGATCATGTCTCTCCACAACTTTCGATCTCGACAGTTATTTATCATTTCTGTTGTTGACCTTCTGCCAAGCCATTCTCTTAAGCTGTCTGGTATTTTTTCTCTTTGCTTCCCTCTATCTCATCGTCCCTCAATTTTCCCAGTTGTTACAATATATTCCAGCTGTTCTCTTCTCATTACATGACCAAAAAATGATGATTGTTTCTTCCTAATATTGGAAATTAGCTCTCTTTTTGCTTTGGCCTCTTTCGGAAAGTTTTTATGACTCTTCTTAACTGTCCATGGTATTCTCAACATTCTTCTGTAAAACCACATTTCTACAGTCTCCAGTAATTTTCTTGTTATTTGGTTATGGAAGGCCCCGGTATCACTACAAACGAATTAAAATCAATAATTGTTCAACCGCCCGTGCCAGTGGAACCATCCGAATTACTATCTCATCTCCCAAATAAAGAAAGGTAGCTGCAGTCTCCATCATAGTAGTAATTCTTGCCCTTTATCTCCAACAAAACCACACTGTTCATCGCTAATTTCTGGACTGATTTTGTTTCGCACTCTTCGCATGATGATTCTTAGCAATATCTTAGTCATGTGACTCATAAGGCTTATTGTGCGATGATCATCGCATTCAATCGCACCCGATTTCTTTGGTAGGGCTATGAATATTGATTTGAGCATGTCGTCTGGGATATATTCGCTGTTGTGGATATCATTCAATATTTTTGTTTTTATTTCTATTCCAAAATCACCCATGGCTTCAATCTCTTCTTTAGTTATATTATCTGGTCCAGGAGCTTTGCCTGCTTTCATACTGCGCAAGGCATCTTTCACTTCTTCTTTGAGTATTTCTGGTCCTTCTCCATTACCCTTCATATTTACTTCCGTTCGTTCATCATTATAAAGATCTTTATTGTATTCTGTCCATCGTTCCCTTATGCTTTCTTATTCAATCAACAGTTTTCCTTCCTTTGATCTTAAAGGTGGCTGGTTGTACACTGACATTGAACTATATCACAGCTATACTAGGGAATACGGTGGCTGGTTGTACACTGACATTGAACTATATCACGGCTATGCTAGGGAATACGGTGACTGGTTGTACACTGACATTGAACTATATCACGGCTATACTAGGGAATACGGTGGCTGGTTGTACACTGACATTGAACTATATCACGACTATACTAGGGAATACGGTGGCTGGTTGTACACTGACATTGAACTATATCACGGCTATACTAGGGAATACGGTGGCTGGTTGTACACTGACATTGAACTATATCACGGCTATACTAGGGAATACGGTGGCTGGTTGTTCACTGACATTGAACTATATCACGGCTATACTAGGGAATACGGTGACTGGTTGTACACTGACATTGAACTATATCACGGCTATACTAGGGAATACGGTGGCTGGTTGTTCACTGACATTGAACTATATCACGGCTATACTAGGGAATACGGTGGCTGGTTGTACACTGACATTGAACTATATCACGGCTATACTAGGGAATACGGTGGCTGGTTGTTCACTGACATTGAACTATATCACGGCTATACTAGGGAATACGGTGACTGGTTGTACACTGACATTGAACCCACTGAGCTGGGATGTGATTGTGTTACGTATTCTGATCAAATATTCCAAGGGGTCGTGATCTCCGTTGCCTTCTCTGAATATCCGCCTCTGGTAATAGGTTGTCGCTAGCTTTCTTGCGGTCGTTCTATGACTAAAGGAGTACACCTCTTCGTCGTCATCCGCCCTTAAAAGGACGTTAATTGGATGTGACTGCGTTGTGTTGTGGTTTGCAGTATAACTGTGATATTTGTGCCTTTCGGCCCAGTACATCCGGCTTCAGCACGACGTTTTTGAGTACCGGGTTTTCGTTCCTCTTCGATCCCTACTCTCTTGGCCAGTCTAGACAGAATAGTCTGTTTTTAGAGACACCACGGAGAGGTGGAGCAGAGTCTGGATGGTTCTGGTTCGCCGATCCTGGCACAAACGATCAACTTTGGGTCGCTGACAACTTCCAGCTGTGAGGTGCCTTTACTTCCAATGTCGCTAGCAAGCTCGAACTTCGGTGCCAAGTCGACCGTGTGGGCCAGACTTTCAGACAACACCATCCAGAGGAGAGTACATGCAGTCGCTTCTAATTCCAACTTCTTCTAATTCCAACATCTTCTAATTCCAACATCTTCTAATTCCAACATCTTCTAATTCCAAATTCTTCTAATTCCAACTTTTTCGAATAAATCGAAAATATAAATCAAATCGAAAAATGACAAACAAAAAACAAAAGAAGATTTCAGGACGACTTTTTATAAATGCCAGGAGAACAATGACACTCTCATCTGTGAAGCTTACAAACAAACAAAATAAAAATAGAAACGAACTAGACAATTAAATAAATAAAGAACGAAATAAAAGCCTGAATAACTAATCTACTAAATAAGAAACTGAGATGAAATGTGTCAGACGAATGACAGGAAAAGGTCTAAGAGATAAGATCAGAAATGAAGAACTGAGAAAAAAGTTAGGAATAGCCCCCGCCATAGAATATATACGGAAACAACAGATAATATGGTTTGGCCACGTGACAAGGTAGAAAGATCAAAACACAACACAAAGAGCCTTCAACAAACGTTGTGAGAACACCAGACCCATGGGTCGACCACGAAAAAGATGGATCGATTAATATTAGAATCACTAGGAAACAACAGCAGCAGTGGCGAACAGAAGAGCAAAATACCGCAAATTATTTCTTCTTTCGACGCTGAAAAGCAGATGAGGAAGGAAAGAAGATGAAGACGAAGGAGAAGAGGAAGAAGAAATAAGAAACGTAATAAAAAAACTTAAAAATGAACTAATTATATAACTGATTAAATAACTAAACAATATTAAGTAACGGAATAACATACTAAATAACTAATTAAATAACTCATTAAATAATTACTAAATAACTAACTAAATAGGTAACCAATTAACTAAACTACTAAATAATTAACTAAATAGGTAACTAATTAACTAAATTACTAAATAACAGACTAAGTAAACAAATTATTAAATAACTAACTAAATAAGTAACTAAATAAATAAATTGCTGCATAACTAGATAAATAATAACCTTTCTAAATAACTAAAGAACTAACTTTCTAAATAACAAAATAACTAACTTTCAAATAACTAAATAACTAACTTTCTAAATAACTAACTTTCTAAATAACTAACTTTCTAAATAACTAAATAACTAACTTTCTAAATAACTAACTTTCGAAATAACTAAATAATTAACTTTCAAAATAACTAAATAATTAACTTTCTAAATAACTAAATAAATAAATTTCTAAATAACTAAATAATTAACTTTCAAAATAACTAAATAATTAACTTTCTAAAAAACTAAATAACTAACTTTCGAAATAACTAAATAATTACCTTTCAAAATAACTAAATAATTAACTTTCTAAATAACTAACTTTCTAAACAACTAACGTTCTAAATAACTAACTTTTTAAATAACTAACTTTCAAAATAACTAAATAATTAACTTTCTAAATAACTAACTTTCTAAATAACAAACTTTCTAAATAACTAAATAACTAACTTTCTTAAAAACTAAATAACTAACTTTCTAAATAACTAAATAACTAACTTTCGAAATAACTAAAAAACTAACTTACTAAATGACTAAATGACTAACTTTCTAAATAACTAAATAACTAACTTTATAAAAAACTAAATAACTAACTTTATAAAAAACTAAATAACTAACTTTATAAATAAGTAACTTTCTGAATAACTAACAAACTAACTTATTAAATAACTAACTCGCTAAATAACTAACTTACTAAATAACTAACTTTCTAAATAATTAAATAACTAACTTTCTAAATAACTAAATAACTAACTTTCTAAATAAATAACTTACTGAATAACTAAATAACTATCTTTCTAAATAACTAAATAACTAACTTTCTAAATAACTAAATAACAAATTTTCTAAATAACCAAATAACTAACTAATTAAATAACTAAATAACTAACTTTCTAAGTAACTACTTTTCTAAATAACTAAATACCTAACTGTCTAAATAACTAAATAAGTAACTTATTAAATAACTAAATAAGTAACATGGTTATTTAGTTAGAAGTTTTTTACCTACAAATTTAGTTATGTAGAAAGTTAGTTATTTTATTATTAAGAAACTTAGTTTTTTAGTTATTTAGAAAGTTAGTTATTTAGAAAGTTAGTTATTTAATTATTTCGTAAGTTAATTTTTTAGAAAGTTTTTTATTTAGTTATTTACAAAGTTCGTTATTTAGTTATTCAGAAAGTTAGTTACTTAGTAAGTTAATTATTTAGTTATTTCAAAGTTAGTTATTTAGTTATTTAGAATGTTAGTTATTTAGTTATTTGAAAGTTAGTTATTTAGTTATTTAGAAAGTTAGTTTTTTAGTTATTTAGAAAGTTAGTTATTTAGTTATTTAGAAAGTTAGTTATTTAGTTATTTAGAAAGTTAGTTATTTAGTTATTTAGTTATTTAGAAAGTTAGTTTTTTTGTTATTTTGAAAGTTAGTTATTTAGTTATTTAGAAAGTTCGTTATTTAGTTATTCAGTTAGTTCGTTATTTAGTTATTCAGTAAGTTAGTTACTTAGAAAGTTAATTATTTAGTTATTTAGAAAGTTCGTTATTTAGTTTTTTAGAAAGTTAGTTATTTTGTTATTTAGAAAGTTAGTTATTTTGTTATTTAGAAAGTTAGTTATTTATTTATTTAGAAAGTTAGTTATTTTATTTATTTAGAAAGTTAGTTATTTTGTTATTTAGAAAGTTAGTTATTTTATTTATTTAGAAAGTTAGTTATTTTGTTATTTAGAAAGTTAGTTATTTTGTTATTTAGAAAGTTAGTTATTTATTTATTTAGAAAGTTAGTTATTTTATTTATTTAGAAAGTTAGTTATTTTGTTATTTAGAAAGTTAGTTATTTTATTTATTTAGAAAGTTAGTTATTTTATTTATTTAGAAAGTTAGTTATTTATTTATTTAGAAAGTTAGTTATTTTATTTATTTAGAAAGTTAGTTATTTATTTATTTAGAAAGTTAGTTATTTATTTATTTAGAAAGTTAGTTATTTTATTTATGTAGAAAGTTAGTTATTTTATTTATTTAGAAAGTTAGTTATTTTATTTTTTTAGAAAGTTAGTTATTTTATTTATTTAGAAAGTTAGTTATTTTGTTATTTAGAAAGTTAGTTATTTATTTATTTAGAAAGTTAGTTATTTTATTTATTTAGAAAGTTAGTTATTTTGTTATTTAGAAAGTTAGTTATTTTATTTATTTAGAAAGTATATAATAAATATACCATATAATAAAGTAACTAACCAAGGAACTAAATGATGATACAAATAGCAATATGAACTCAATACATAAATGTTTGAAGTAACCCACACCTGCCTTAGCTTCCGACTCCTTGTCGACTATCCCACTTTTATGACAGCAGTTGATGCCTCTATCTGGGTTATTGGACAAAAAAGCACTAGAGTAAAGTTTTAACGCGTTGTGGTCGCCCGTTGTTTTTATTACCTTTACAGTGATCACCTGCTACATTACGTGGCTCGATGTTTACTGAAGTGCAGGTGTCTTTATTGATAGATGGATGGATGGATGGATGGATGGATGTGGATGGATGGATGGATGGATGGATGGATGGATGGATGGATGTGGATGGATGGATGTGGATGGATGGATGTGGATGGATGGATGGATGGATGGATGGATGTGGATGGATGGATGGATGGATGGATGTGGATGGATGGATGGATGGATGGATGTGGATGGATGGATGGATGGATGTGGATGGATGGATGTGGATGGATGGATGGATGGATGTGGATGGATGGATGGATGGATGTGGATGGATGGATGGATGGATCGATAGATACACAGATAGATAGATAGATAGATAGATAGATAGATGGATGGATGGATGGATGGATGGATGGATGGATGGATGGATGTGGATGGATGGATGTGGATGGATGGATGGATGGATGTGGATGGATGGATGGATGGATGGATGTGGATGGATGGATGGATGGATGGATGGATGGATGTGGATGGATGGATGGATGGATGGATGGATGTGGATGGATGGATGGATGTGGATGGATGGATGGATGGATGGATGGATGGATGTGGATGGATGGATGGATGGATGGATGGATGGATCGGTAGATACATAGATAGATAGATAGATAGATAGATAGATAGATAGATAGATAGATAGATAGATAGATGGATAGATAGATGGATGGATGGATGGATGGATGGATGGATGGATGGATGTGGACGGATGGATGGATGGATGGATGGATGGATGGATGTGGATGGATAGATAGATAGATAGATAGATGGAAGGATGGATGGATGGATGTGGATGGATGGATGGATGGATGGATGGATGGATCGATAGATACATAGATAGATAGATAGATAGATAGATAGATAGATAGATGGATGGATGGATGGATGGATGGGTGGGTGGGTGGGTGGGTGGGTGGGTGGGTGGATGGATGGATGGATGGATGGATGGATGGATGGATGGATCGATAGATACATAGATAGATAGATAGATAGATGGATGGATGGATGGATGGATGGATGGATGGATGGATGGATGGATGGGTGGGTGGGTGGGTGGGTGGGTGGATGGATGGACGGACGGACGGACGGACGGACGGATGGATGGATGGATAAGTGGATATAAAGGTTACATCAAACAATCCAATATTAGCATTGCCGATCTATTTGTACCGGCTTCTATGTTCACTAATCATTTGTTTGTGTTCTGTATAATTTATCTTTGGAAAGAGGAATCGGCGTGGCGTTTTGCTGGTGATACTATGCTATATATATGTATATAAAATCCTTTTGGGTGACTTGGTAGCCTAGTTGGGAAACCCACTCGACCGGGCTACCGACGTTCGGACAACCCGTGTTCGATTCCCGATGGGAGCAGTGTGGGTTGTACTCGTGGTTGGATAAGAAAAGATACCCCTGCGTTCGACTCGGCCGCTGATAAAAATGGGTACCAGGGTAGCACTCTACAAAGGTGAGGAATGCCGCCTCGTGTCGACGAGTTTCGATGCTTGAAGTGACACTATCCAGAAGTCATCGAACACTTCTGGATAGGCGGCCTAGCACATATGGGTGGTAATTCGCATGCTAAGGCGCCGGTTCAAGTCTCGTACATTACCGTGACCTTTACTTTACCTTAACCTTTATGTAATCCCTTTTTGACAATGGATTCTAGAAAAATAATCCTTAAAAATTATGCAGAACCAATCTTTACATATGGTTGTGAATCATGGACAATAGGAAAACACTAGGAAACATAACAGCAGGAGAGGTCAACAGAAGAACAAAAGATGGATTGATGGAATATTAGAAACACTAGGAAACATAACAGCAGGAGAGGCCAACAGAAGAGGAAAAGATGGATTGATGGAATATTAGAAACACTAGGAAACATAACAGCAGGAGTGGCCAACAGAAGAGCAAAAGATGGATTGATGGAATATTAGAAACACTAGGAAACATAACAGCAGGAGTGGCCAACAGAAGAACAAAAGATGGTTTGATGGAATATTAGAAACACTAGGAAACATAACAGCAGGGGAGGCCAACAGAAGAACAAAAGATAGATTGATGGAATATTAGAAACACTAGGAAACATAACAGCAGGGGAGGCCAACAGAAGAACAAAAGATGGATTGATGGAATATTAGAAACACTAGGAAACATAACAACAGGAGTGGCGAACAGAAGAGTAAAAGATGGATTGATGGAATATTAGAAACACTAGGAAACGTAACAGCAGGAGTGGCCAACAGAAGAACAAAAGATGGATTGATGGAATATTAGAAACACTAGGAAACATAACAGCAGGAGAGGCCAACAGAAGAACAAAAGATGGATTGATGGAATATTAGAAACACTAGGAAACGTAACAGCAGGAGTGGCCAACAGAAGAACAAAAGATGGATTGATGGAATATTAGAAACACTAGGAAACATAACAGCAGGAGTGGCCAACACAAGAGCAAAATACTGCCAATGATATCCCTCCTCGACGCTGACAGGCAAATGATAAATTGGGGCAGGAAAGACGAAGAATAACCATATTCCAATAATGGGCCACTTCTTTACTCCCTCTTATGCCTTCTTGGGTGTTGAGGGTTGATTCAAACTTTAATATCTCGACCTTCTAATTGCTTCAATTATAAGATCGAATGGATATTCTCAGAACATTCTTCATCATCATCATCATCGTCATCATCATTGAGTGCTGATTCCGCATCGAAGATTGGCTACCATGGAGCGCCATTCCTCTCTGTGTCTTGCTTTGATGGTGCAGATTGTCATAGATTGACTTCTAATACAAAACATCCACAATTCTTGGTAGGAGCATAATCGTAAACACATCCATCACCCCAAAACTAACATACATAGCCACAGTACTCAACCAACGACAACCAACAATAACGGAAATAAACAATCTGATTAGACGTTTTGTTTGTGGACACACGATACACAGTATATCCCGTGTGTTACCGGGGCCTCATTATGAGGGAAGTAAAGAATAGTGACACTGTGACCTTCCAGGCATGTCGTAAGAGGCGACTAAGGAGATTGATCGATGGCTTGACAAGCTGTCATTGTAAAAAAGTATTGTTATGGAAACAGCGCCATATATTTCAGAGCAGTGATCTCTGCAATATGTGCCATTTTGGCACGCAAGGTTTCTGTTTTTGGGATTGTGGTTCTGCCCTATGTGCCGTCTTTGGCTCGAAAGGACAATAGATTAGATTAGATTATATTTAGATTAGATTAGATTAGATTAGATTAGATTAGATTAGATTAGATTAGATTAGATTAGATTAGATTAGATTAGATTAGATTAGATTAGATTAGATTAGATTAGATAGATAGATAGATAGATAGATAGATAGATAGATAGATAGATAGATAGATAGATAGATAGATAGATAGATAGATAGATAGATAGATAGATAGATAGATAGATAGATAGATAGATAGATAGATAGATAGATAGATAGATAGATAGATAGATAGATAGATAGATAGATAGATAGATAGATAGATAGATAGATAGATAGATAGATAATCCCAAAACTAACATACATAGCCATAGTATTCAACCCACCCCAACCAACTTCTTCTTCTTCTTCTTCTTCTCTTCTATCCTTCCTCCCATTGCCGTTGACGTCGAGGGGAGATACAATCTGCGATTCTTTGCTCTTCTGTTGGCCTCTTCTGATGTTATCCCTCCTAGTGACTCTAGTATTCCCTTTATCCATCTCTTTCTCGGTCTTCCTCTTAATCTGGCATTTTCGTAGCGTTTGTTTATGGCTCTTTGATTCATTGTTAGTTCTTTTTGTCTTGTTATGTGGCCGAACCATTTTATCTGTTGTTTCTTTATGTATTCGATGGCTGGTTCAATTTCGAGTTTCTTCCTCAGGTCAGTGTTTCTTACTCTGTCCCTTAAGCTGTTTCCTGTCATTCTTCTGACACATTTCATTTCGGTGGTCGTTATCTTTCTTATTGTTCTAGACTCCAGCGTCCAATCCTGGCACTGATAGCACAGAGTTGGTAGAAACATTGATTTGTATATTGCCCTTTTTGCTTCCGTAGTTATTGCTTTGTTTTTCAATAGTGTTGATACTTGGCCTATAACTTGGCATGCTTTGTTACACCTTATATCTATCTCTGTCTCTTGGTTATTGTCTTGTGTTAAAGTGCTACCCAGATATTTAAAATTGTCTACATGCTTCAAGGTTGTATTATCTATTATGATGTTTAGGCAGGCAGAATAGTCAAGGAAGACAGTGGTGCATACGTCATGACCACGAGTAGCATGACAATGAAGGCGATGGCAGTGACCAAGGCATTCAAATGGTTAAAGTCACAAGACTACACCCACGCATGTATACTGAGTGATTCGATGAGCATGATAAGAAAAGTGGAGGCGGGCTCTGTACGTAGGCAATGGGTGGAGTCGTTGCAGAAGTTAAAAATACGTAAGGTCACCTTTGTCTATGTCCCTGGACATGCGGGAGTACGGGGAAATGAAAGGGCGGACAGGTTGGCTAGCTGTGCTGTCGTTGAGGATGGTCATCCAATGGATCGGGCGGACATCATCAATGCCCTCCGAGATGTGGGAAGAGCACAGGACTTCGACAAACACAGATCCACGTCACTTCTTCGGATGATGGAAATGGGAGTTAAGATGGGCACGGCCAGAAATGAGAAACTTGGTGGCCGTGTAAGAAGACTTATCAACCAACACAGAACTGGAGTCGTCAGTCGCTGGACGGGACTTGCTGAGGAGGGGATCTGAGCACCTATGGACATGTTCGGAGTGCAATGATGATGACCCGCAAATAACTCAATGTTTAGTTTTTCTTTCTTTTTCGCTATTGTCATTACTTCGATTTTGTTTATGTTGATCTCCAATCAACAATAACGGAAATAAACAAACTGAATAGTCATTTTGTTTTTGGACACACTATACACAACATACAACACAAAATACTGATACAGCACAAAAAAACAAGGAGAGATTTCACTACAGGACATCATCATCATCATTGAGTGCGTCTCAGCATCGAAGGTTGGCTACCATGGAGCGTCATTCCACTCTGAGCTCTGCATCTTTTGCCTTGTATTTTCCCTTCCAATATTACTTTTATTAGGCTGCTGTGTCTTTTAAAATGCCCCAAATATGTTATTTTTCTTGTTCAAATTGTGTTTAGAAGTTCTCTTTTATGATCATAAACAAAGAAAATTCTTAAGACCTACAATTAAATATCACAGTTAAGGGAATACATCTGGAGACAGTCCAGAGCTATAACTACCTGGGACATACTATAACCAATGATGGAAAATGTAAAATTGAAATAAACAAAAGAATAGGTATGGCAAAAAGTAATTTCAATGCCATGAAAAATATACTAACAACAAAACAAATAACACCAGGGCTAAAACTAAGAATAGTAAAATGTTACATCTTCTCAATATTCCTGTATGGTGCAGAAACATGGACATTAGACAAGAAAACAGAACAGAAAATTGAAGCCTTTGAAATGTGGATTTATAGAATAGGTAGAATTGGATGGAAACAAAAGATAACAAACGATGAAGTCTTAAAACAACTGAAAATAAAAAGAGAACTACTAAATACAATTAAGACAAGACAAATGAAATTTTTGGGGCATGTTAAAAGACACAATAGCCTACTAAAAGTAATACTGGAAGGAAAAATACAAGGTAAAAGAGGCAGTGGCAGACCAAGACTAACATGGACGAGTAACATCAAAAGATGGACAAGTCAATCTATGACAGCCTGCACCATCAAAGCAAGAAACAGAGTAGAATGGCGATCCATGTTAGCCAACCTTCGTTGCGGAGAAGGCACACGATGATGAGGATGAGTTTCCTTTTCATTTGTATTTGTTTTAAGACTTCATCGTTTGTTTTCTTTTCTTTCCATCCAATTTTTCCTAGAACATTTTTAACGGGAGATAATTAAATTAAATTTCAACTATTTAGAAAAATTAGCAGAGTTATCTCACTTTAATGAAATAGTTTGTTTATTTGCGTTTGCTAGTTTGATATCTCAAGTAATGTCTCGAGGGACTGAATGTCACGTGAATATCACCTTTTAAAATAAATAAATATACAGAGTATTCCACATAAGCTACCTGTGTGCTTATGAGACCCCCCCCCCTAACATACAGGTATATATTCGGAGACTTCAAACGTATTTACTTTTTTTGGCCGTGAGGAGGAGCGCATGGCCGTGCAGCTAAAACCACTGTTCCGCTGGCTGAAAAGCTGACGTACGGTGTTCGAAGCCCGCGGTAGACAGAAATGATTTTTTCTATCGGGGGTGAAATAAAAATCCTGAGTCTCACACGTCGTGGCGACTACTTGACCAAGCGGCCTTTATCCCTCTGGTTCTATCGCTGCCCCCCGACATACACCAGCAATGGTACTATGTGACGTCAAGATAGTTTTTTAGTTTTTTTATAGTTGATAGTTTTAACATTTTTAAAAACATTTATTTGGATAAATTTTGCTTTGAGAGGCGGCTATTTACGGATCTGTGTGTATAAATTTTGCTTTGAGAGTCGGCTATTTACGGATCTGTGTGTATAAATTTTGCTTTGAGAGTCGGCTATTTACGGATCTGTGTGTATAAATTTTGCTTTGAGAGTCGGCTATTTACGGATCTGTGTGTATACATTTTGCTTTGAGCGGGGCTATTTACGGATCTGTGTGTATAAATTTTGCTTTGAGAGGGGCTATTTACGGATCTGTGTGTATAAATGACTATTTACGGATCTGTGTGTATAAATGACTGCATCCACCTCGTTGATGATGTACCGCGTGAATGCGTTGATCTCTTCATTGACCACAGCTGGATCCTGATTTATTTTATTCTTCATATCTCTTATATCTCCCACTATTTACACTCTCCCCGCGTTTCTCCTCAATCTCTAAACAAGGGCGACTAATGTCTCTCACCTCCTCCTGTAATATCCCCAGTTCACTCCCTTACATTAAAGCTGTCCCCGATTGCCTTATTTTTCGCACTTTCAGCCATTTCTACCACCCTGCTATTTTGGTACTCTGTGAAGGACATAACGTAGATGCGTAATGACGTTTCATTACTAGTCACATGATGATGTTTATCTATTTTATTGATCACGTATAAAGGAAGAAAAAGCTCTAATTAGCATATACAACTAAATTATAGTCTGTAACTTAACATCAAGTAATGGTTATATCGAAGAAACAATCATCACCATCATGCAGCATAAAAATAAACAGGACAAATCTGAAACAAGTGGAGAGCGTCAAATACTTGGGCACAATAATAACATCAGATGGAAGATGTACCACAGAAATAAAAAGTAGAATAGCTCAGGCCAAAATAGCATTTCAGAAAATGAAAAAATATCTTATGCAACAAGTCTATGTCAATAAAAATGAGAAAGAGAGTTCATCGGTGCTATATAGAACCAATTCTGACCTATGGAAGCGAATCATGGACAGTAGACAAACAAATGAAAAGACGATTAGAGGCCACAGAGATGGGATTTCTCAGAAGAATGTTGAAAGTTCCCTGGACAGTTAAAAAGACCAATGAGGAAGTTCTTAAAGAGGCCAACAGAGAAAGAGAGCTCATAAAAACATCAGAAAGAAACAATCAACATTTTTCGGGCACATCATGAGAAGAGGAAAGTTGGAATACTTGGTTACAACTGGCAAAATAAAAGGAAAGAGAGATCGCGGACGACAAAGAGAGAAAATAATGGATAGCTTGGTGTCATGGCATGGAAAACAGTCAACAACAGGACTGATACGATGCACTGTAGATAGAAGATTGTGGAGGGACATGATCACCTACGGCAACCGGTATGGCACATGATGATGAACTTAACATCACGTTTACAAATCATATTTCAATTATTTAAAACTAAACTTGAAAATAAATAAAGTCTCATTTTCTAACAGTATAAAATGTTTTATCCTTTCTTTGTTGGCGGGTTTACTTCTTTTGAACTGTACCTAATTTGAACGGAGACAAAGCTGGCATATGAGCATTAATAAGTTGTATTCCGGTTTCAAGATGGCGCGGTCATGTTTGCGTCAACGTTCACTGTTACGTATTTTGTGCCGGAAAGATGGTTAATTCTATCTTTCCAATGCAGATCAGTGTATAGATAACAAGTTCCACTGTTGGGAACTTCCCCGGTGAAGCGGAGTACATGCATGTGATCTGAAATCCTCTACAGTGTGCGTGATAGTGTGTTCTGTGTTGATTGTAATATACGTCATCGTTGGAATACCGGTCAATATGACGGTTAGGCGTCAGGAACTTTTAATTGCTGTGTCTGAAAAGTGTTCATTGTTGCAGTTTCCGCATATTCCAAGTCCGGCTTGCTGCAGGAGCTACTGAGTTAAGTGCTCTGTGCACGCCGTGAGCTGTGTGTCTCATCCGTTTTGATCATGTTTCGATATTCCAATTGTTTACGATGAGTGATGATATCGTATGACAGGGAACAGTTGGCTGTGTTCACTTTCTGTGCGGTTTCGCCTTATGTCTTTTGGCGTGTGCTGAGACTGCTATGATGGGTACTACAGCTACCTTTCTTTTTGTTTGAGAGATGAGATAGTAATTCGGATGATTCCACTGGCACGGGCGGTTGAGCAATAATGGATTTTAATTCGTTTGCAGTGATACCGGGGCCTTCTGAAACCAAAACCAAAACCAATTTGTATTACTCGACACAGTTAACAACAATCAAGCAAGTGTTATTTTGTTTGATTGTTCTGCTGTGTTTAGTATTAACGTGTGAATTGTTTTCAACTCGTAAAAGTTATAAATGTTCAATAGCAAGTCGACTTTGACTGTTTGATAACAAACATGACCGTTATCATCATCATCAAGTACCGGGTCTGCTGGCGTAGGTGATCATGTCTCTCCACAACTTTCGATCTCGACAGTTATTTATCATTTCTGTTGTTGACCTTCTGCCAAGCCATTCTCTTAAGCAGTCTGTTATTTTTTCTCTTTGCTTCCCTCTATCTCTTCCTCCCTCAATTTTCCCAGTTGTTACAATATATTCCAGCTGTTCTCTTCTCATTACTATGCCAAAAAATGATGATTGTTTCTTCCTAATATTGGAAATTAGCTCTCTTTTTGCTTTGGCCTCTTTCAGAAAGTTTTCATTACTCTTCTTAGCTGTCCATGGTATTCTCAACATTCTTCTGTAAAACCACATTTCTACAGACTCCAGTGATTTTCTTGTCTGTTGTTCTATTGTCCATGATTCGCATCCATATGTTAAGACTGGCTCTACGTAACATTTAAGAACTCTTTTGGCGATTCACGATTATACAAAGAAGTTACGACGGTGGCTTTCTGTTGCCTTCCATCGGTTTGTTTACGGTTGGCTCCGCTAGCCTTTGACTAAAAAGTCTCACCCTCAAGGCAGTGGGGTTGTTTTACTTCGGGGTTCCCTCCCTTAGCCTTTTACTCTCCCGAGCTTTCCTACAAGGCAGCAGGGCAGCCACAGGTTGTACTGTTTACTGCATACAGTAGCAGGTAAAATTACCCGACCTGACTAAAATGACCGTTTTAACAATACTAAAACAATACAATTACAAATGACAAGATAACATTGTTAGTTATTTTCTTAGTTAGTTATTTAGTTAGTTAGTTATTCAGTTAGTTAGTTATTTAGTTAGTTAGTTAGTTAGTTATTTAGTTAGTTAGTTATTTTCTTAGTTATTTAGCTATTTAGTTAGTTATTTAGTTAGTTAGTTTTTTAGTTAGTTAGTTATTTAGTTAGTTAGTTAATTAGTTATTTAGTTAATTAGTTAGTTAGTTATTTAGTTAGTTATTTTCTTAGTTTTTTTAGTTAGTTAGTTATTTAGTTAGTTAGTTATTTTCTTAGTTAGTTATTTAGTTATTTAATTAATTAGTTATTTAGTTAGTTAGTTATTTTCTTAGTTAGTTATTTAGTTATTTAGTTAGTTAGTTATTTAGTTAGTTATTTTCTTAGTTAGTTATTTAGTTATTTAGTTAGTTAGTTAATCGGTTATATTGTCAGTCAGAAATGCAATTACTTTCTTAGCTAATCAGACAGCTATTAAGTTAGACGGCTCGTTAGCTAGTTTGTAAACTGTTGAATTCTGTTTAGTTTAGCTATTTTATTTAGTTAATCTGTCAGACATTTAGCTTGTTATGTCGTTAGTTAGGAGGTTCAACGAATAGGTAGTTTCAAATTTCTAAGAGATTTAGTTCATAGTTAGTTAGAAGGTTAGTTTGTTAGTTGTTCAGTTAGATTGCTAGTTGGCTTGCAAGTTAGTTAGTTCATAGTTAGTTAGACGTTTAGTTTGTTAGTTGTTCAGTTAGATTGCTAGTTGGCTTGCAAGTTAGTTAGTTCATAGTTAGTTAGACGTTTAGTTTGTTAGTTGTTCAGTTAGATTGCTAGTTGGCTTGCAAGTTAGTTAGTTCATAGTTAGTTAGACGTTTAGTTTGTTAGTTGTTCAGTTAGATTGCTAGTTGGCTTGCTATTTAGTTAGTTCATAGTTAGTTAGTAGTTAGTAGTCTGTAGTTTAAAAAACGACAGAACACAACCAAAACTTATACATAGCCTTCATTGACCAGGAAAAAGCATTCGACAGAGTAAACAGAGAACAACTGTGGGAGATACTAACAACATACGGAGTAAGCCAACATCTAACCAACATTATTAAAAGTCTCTACGCCAACAGCAGCTGCAGGGTCAGAACAGCAACAGGCTACACAGACCACTTCGAAGTTAGATCAGGTGTAAGACAGGGGTGCGTACTATCCCCCCTACTGTTTATTACATACATGGACCATATATGCAAGCTAGCCAACCCATCAGAGACAGAGGAGATCAACGAGCTTCTATTTGCAGACGACCAGGCACTAATACATGAAACAATAGAAGACCTACAAGAACACTTAAACAAACTCAACATCTTAGGAACAAAATACAACATGAAAATCAACATCAACAAAACAGAAGTCATGAATGTCGCCAAAAATAAACAGAACATCAACATAACTATAGAAGGCAGACAACTAAAACAAGTAGAGGAATTCAAATACCTAGGAAGTCTAATGACAAACGACAATTCCCAAACAGCAGAGATAGAATCAAGATGCAACAAAGCTTGTCAAATCATCGGACAGTTATCACCACTATTGTCCAACAAGGAAATAACTCTGGAGGCAAAACGAGCACTATACAATACAATCTTCATTCCAACGTTGTGCTACCAATGCCAGACCTGGACTCTAGATGCAAGAACAATAAGAAAAATAACCTCTACAGAGATGAAATGTGTTAGACGAATGACAGGAAACAGTCTGAGAGATAAGATCAGAAATGTAGAACTGAGAAAAAAGCTAGGAATAGCCCCAGCCATAGAATATATAAGGAAACAACAGATAAAATGGTTCGGCCACGTGACAAGGCAGAAAGAACAAAACACAACACAACGAGCCTTCAACAAACGTTGTGAGAACAACAGACCCAAGGGTCGACCACGAAAAAGATGGATCGATGGAATATTAGAAGCACTAGGAAACATAACAGCAGCAGAGGCGAACAGAAGAGCAAAAGACCGCAAATTATATCTCCCCTCGACGCTGAAAGGCAGATGAGGAAGGAAAGAAGAAGAAGAAGATAGTTAGTTAGTTTGTTAGTTGTTCAGTTAGATTGCTAGTTAGTTAGTTCATAGTTAGTTTGTTAGTTGTTCAGTTAGATTGCTAGTTAGTTAGTTCATAGTTAGTTAGTTTGTTAGTTGTTCAGTTAGATTGCTAGTTGGCTTGCTATTTAGTTAGTTCATAGTTAGTTAGTTTGTTAGTTGTTCAGTTAGATTGCTAGTTAGTTAGTTCATAGTTAGTTAGTTTGTTAGTTGTTCAGTTAGATTGCTAGTTGGCTTGCTAGTTAGTTAGTTCATAGTTAGTTAGAAGGTTAGTTTGTTAGTTGTTCAGTTAGATTGCTAGTTGGCTTGCTAGTTAGTTAGTTTGTTAGTTGTTCAGTTAGATTGCTAGTTGGCTAGCTAGTTAGTTATTAAGTTCCTTGCGGGTCATCATCATTGCACTCCGAACATGTCCATAGGTGCTCAGATCCCCTCCTCAGCAATTCCCTCAGTGTCCAGCGACTGACGACTCCAGTTCTATGTTGGTTGATAAGTCTTCTTACACGGCCACTAAGTTTCTCATTTCTGGCTGTGCCCATCTTAACTCCCATCTCTTTCATCCGAAGAAGTGACGTTGATCTGTGTTTGTCGAAGTCCTGTGCTCTTCCCACATCCCGGAGGGCATTGATGATGTCCGCCCGATCCATTCGTTGACCCTCCTCAACGACAGCGCAGCTAGCCAACCTGTCCGCCCTTTCATTTCCCCGTACTCTCGCATGTCCAGGGACATAGACAAAGGTGACCTTACGTATTTTGGATTTCTGCAACGATTCTACCCATTGCATGCGTACAGAGACCGCCTCCACCTTTCTTATCATGCTTATCTAATCACTCAGTATATTCCAACTTTCCTCTTCTCATGATGTGCCTGAAAAATGTTGATTGTTTCTTTTTTTCTGATGATTTTTAGGAGCTGCCTTTTTGTGTTGTCCTCTTTGAGAATGTCCTGATTGGTGTTTTTAGCTGTCCAGAGAATTTTCAACATTCTTCTGAGAAATCCCATCTCTGTGGCTTCTAATCGTATTTTCATTTGTTTGTCTACTGTCCATGATTCGCTTTCATAGGTCAGAATTGGCTTTATATAGCACCGATGAGCACTCTTTCTCAATTCTGTTGACATAGACTTGTTACATAAGACGTTTTTCATTTTCTGAAATGCTATTTTGGCCTGAGCTATTCTACTTTTTATTTCTGTGGTACATCTTCCATCTGATGTTATTATTGTGCCCAAGTATTTGACGCTCTCCACTTGTTTCAGATTTGTCCTGTTTATTTTTATGCTGCATGATGGTGATGATTGTTTCTCTGATATGACCATTACTTCTGTTTTCTTACTATTTTGACTGAATGTCTTCTTTCTTTCCTATCTATTATATATATAGGCTGTTAGTGACCACACAGGGAGTTGAAATTTTCATTTGAAGACCTATGCTCCACAGGGAGTTGAAATTTTTATTTGAAGACCTATGCTCCACAGGGAGTTGAAATTTTCATTTGAAGACCTATGCTCCACAGGGAGTTGAAATTTTCATTTGAAGACCTATGCTCCACTGGGAGTTGAAATTTTCATTTGAAGACCTATGCTCCACAGGGAGTTGAAATTTTCATTTGAAGACCTATGCTCCACAGGGAGTTGAAATTTTCATTTGAAGACCTATGCTCCACCGGGAGTTGAAATTTTCATTTGAAGACCTATGCTCCACAGGGAAGTGAAAGGTAGAAAAAAGAGAAAAAAATACATCCTCGAGGAAAATCAGTTCTAGTGGTAGAAATGATACCAAGTTGTCACCCACACTGGACACAAAAAAGGGCTGGGACTTATACCAAGTTGTCACCCACACTGGACACAAAAAAGGGCTGGGACTTATACCAAGTTGTCACCCACACTGGACACAAAAAAGGGCTGGGACTATGAGTAGCGAAACACAAGTATGTTGAATCGGATGTACTTAGTTACATGCCTAAATTAAAAAAAAAATGTTAAAAGCCCCCATCACGCCAAGTGGCGTATAGGGAAATATGGTGTTAGTGACCATAATTTTTACAGACCTTCGGCACATGATTTTTGGGGTAATGTGGTCGGTATTACGCCCGTGCCGCTTTACTTTCCCAGAAAAATCCGGTACCCATTTAAGTCTGGGTATACACGGAAGAATAGTGACACTGTGACCTTCCAGGCATGTCTTAAGAGGCGACTAAGGAGGTTGATCGATGGCTTGACAAGCTGTCATTGTAAAAAGTATTGTTATGGAAACAGAGCCATAGATTTTAGAAGCAGTGATCTCTGCAATATGTGCCATTTTGGGACGCAAGGTTTCTGTTTTTGAGATTGTGGTTCTGCCCTATGTGCCGTCTTCGGCTCGAAAGGACAATAGATAGATATAGATAGATAGATAGATATAGATAAAATAGACAAGCTAGATAAGATAGGCTAGGCAGGCAGGCAGGCAGGCAGGCAGGCAGGCAGGCAGGCAGGCAGGCAGGCAGGCAGGCAGGCAGGCAGGCAGGCAGGCAGGCAGGCAGGCAGGCAGGCAGGCAGGCAGGCAGGCAGGCAGGCAGGCAGGCAGGCAGACAGACAGACAGACAGACAGACAGACAGATAGATAGATAGATAGATAGATAGATAGATAGATAGATAGATAGATAGATAGATAGATAGATAGATAGATAGATAGATAGATAGATAGATAGATAGATAGATAGATAGATAGAAAGAAACCCGGAAGACGTCGGTTGGGATCGAACCCTACCCCTTCTGCTTTGTAGTCCAGTTCACTAACCACTGAGCTATCGTGGCCCCCTGTTACATACCAAACTTAACAAGTAAATGCAGCTCTCAGTAATGCTAAGTTCAAGAGCTGTATACAGAAGAAGAAATATAAGAAAACGAAGAAGGAGGACAAGAAAGAGATGAAGAGGAAGAAAAGAAGAGAAAGCAAAGAAGGAAGAATAGGAGTAGGAAGAGATGGATGAAATAGACGATGGAGAATAATAAGAGGGGAGCTGGAGGAAGAGGGAGAAGAAAACGTAGATGAAAGTGAAGAAAGAAAGAATTATTATCGATTTTGTTGTTAAGAAGGTTGGTTAAAGATATCACCAGGGACGTTTTGGTTATGGAAGGCCCCGGTATCACTACAAACGAATTAAAATCCATAATTGCTCAACCGCCAGTGCCTGTGGAATCATCCGAATTAATATTTCATCTCCCAAACAAAGAAAGGTAGCTGTAGTCCCAATCATAGCAGTCTCAGCACACGCCAAAAGACATAAGGCGAAACCGCACAGAAGTGAACACAGCCGTCTGTTCTTCATCATCTCTATCTATCTATTGACCTTTCGAGCCGTAGCCAGACCATAGGGCGTAGACCAAGATACTCCTTCTCTTATCTGAATTTTTGTTCTAGCAGTTTTCAAATCTTTTAAAGATATTTTATCAAATCTCGCCATCTGTCTCTGTTCTGTGCAAGCAGCTCTATCTCACTAAGGGAGCCGGTTCCTGCTGCTCTTGCCTCTCTGATCAATGTTCTTCTCAGTGTCTCTCTGGGTTTTCCTCTTTTCCTCTTGCCTGTTGTTTCCCCTATGAGGGCTTGCTTTGCTATCCGGTTATTATCTCTTCTCATCACATGTCCAACGTATGACCATCGTCTTTTCTTTATTACTGAAGATATTAGTGGTTGATTGGCGATTTCTCTAATTTCCTCGTTTGTTTTGAATTCGTTCCACGCTATACCAAGTATTTTCCTTAGATATTTATTTTCGAATGCGTTCAACTTTGTTTCTATATCTCTTGTTGTTTTCCAGCTTTCACACACATACGTAAGGGTTGATAGTACATTTGATTTGAATAGCCTAAGTTTTGTGTTTGTGCTGATGAGTTTTGATTTGAATAGTCTCAGTTTTGTGTTTGTGCTGATGAGTTTTGATTTGAATAGTCTCAGTTTTGTGTTTGTGCTGATGAGTTTTGATGTGAATAGTCTCAGTTTTGTGTTTGTGCTGATGAGTTTTGATTTGAATAGTCTCAGTTTTGTGTTTGTGCTGATGAGTTTTGATTTGAATAGTCTGAGTTTTATGTTTGTGCTGATGAGTTTTGATTTGAATAGTCTCAGTTTTGTGTTTGTGCTGATGAGTTTTGATTTGAATAGTCTCAGTTTTATGTTTGTGCTGATGAGTTTTGATTTGAATAGTCTCAGTTTTGTGTTTGTGCTGATGAGTTTTGATTTGAATAGTCTGAGTTTTGTGTTTGTGCTGATGAGTTTTGATTTGAATAGTCTGAGTTTTGTGTTTGTGCTGATGAGTTTTGATTTGAATAGTCTGAGTTTTGTGTTTGTTCTGATGAGTTTTGATTTGAATAGTCTCAGTTTTGTGTTTGTTCTGATGAGTTTTGATTTGAATAGTCTGAGTTTTGTGTTTGTGCTGATGAGTTTTGATTTGAATAGTCTGAGTTTTGTGTTTGTTCTGATGAGTTTTGATTTCCACATGATTCATCCTATCAGCGGCGTATTTAGACTCTCCCGAAGACTTAAATGAATCTTTTAGCCAGCTAGACCCCCACCTTAGGTACCTCCAATAAATTTTCTGTTACATCAGAAGGTCTCAGATCAGAAAAAAAAAAGTGTAGCCAAAAAAAGTTTTCACAAAAACGTTTTCCTCAGAAAAGTTTTACCACAAAAGTTTTCCAAAAAATATTTTTCCTCAAAAAAGTGTAGCCATAAAAAGTGGCCTAACAAAGTGTAGCCAAAAATACTTAGTAAAAATGTGTAGCCATAAAAGTGAAGTCAAAAAAACGTAGTAAAAATGTGTAGCCCAAAAAACGTAGTATAAATGTGTAGCCATAAAAGTGTAGCCAAAAAACGTAGTAAAAATTTGCAGCCATAAAAGTATAGCCAAAAAAAAATTATGAAATAAATGTGTGGCCCCTCGGATTGTGTGGCTCTAAGCTGTTGCTCATTTAGATAATAAATCTAGGACTAGCTATCTCGGACGGTTGATAAATAAAATTAGGATTTGGTGGATGCGTATGAGGACAGGAAGACGGCCCAGAGTGATGGGGTTGAGTCGGTTAACCAACCGACATATGCTATGGGATTACACTTGCCTTCTAAGAGGCCTCAGTAGCCTAGTTAGGAAACCACTCGACTGGGCTACCGACGTTCGGACAACCCGTGTTCGATTCCCGCTGGGAGCAGTGTGAGTTGAGCTCGTGGTTGGACAATAATACATCCACGGTCAACCCAGCCACTGGCAGAAATGGGTACCAGGGTATTACTCTGTGAAGGTGAGGAATGCCGCCTCGCATCGTGAGTTTCGATGGTTGAGCCGACACTATCCAGAAGTCTCCGAACACTTTTGGATAGGCGGCCTAGCACATATGGGTGAAAACTCGTGTGCTAAGACGTCAATTCAATTCTCGTACTTCACTTTACCTTACCTTTAATCTTACCTTTAATCTTACCTTTAACCTTACCTTTACCTTTACCCTTACCTTTACCTTTACCTTTACCCTTACCTTTACCTTACCTTTACCCTTACCTTTAATCTTACCTTTACCTTCCAACATCTGTGGCACATCTAGACTGGTAAAAAACAGATGATCAATGTGATGTCTATTCTATTCACAGAATCAGTTTCAATTCAGCAGGGGCATCCTCGTATCCGCTCCACAGTCCTTTCCAACATTTCTCAATGTTATTTTATTGTTATTTTATTGTTATTATTATTTTATTGTTATTGTTGTTTTGTTATTGTTATTTTATTGTTATTGTTACTTTGTTATAGTTATTTTATTGTTATTGTTATTGTTATTTTATTGTTATTTTATTGTTATTGTTGTTTTGTTATTGTTATTTTATTGTTATTTTGTTATTGTTATTTTATTGTTATTGTTATTTTATTGTTATTTTATTGTTATTTTATTGTTATTTTATTGTTATTGTTATTTTATTGTTATTTTATTGTTATTTTATTGTTATTGTTATTTTATTTTTCTATCGTTCGCCAGCTTTTACCTCTGACGAAGTCCCTAGAGACTAGGAACTGAATTTTGCGTGTTAATCCAATTTTCCCTGGCAGCCGTATGCACAGGGGTCCCTCGCCGCACAGGCAGATAGCTGCGACTTCGGAGGTACACATATTTTCCCCGTTGATGAGTACTTGACGTTTCAAGAGCCGGGCCTCACTGCTGAGACCAGGGGTGGTTGCCGCAGAGAGAAATAAATTAAAATCCCAACCGGTGTAGCCGGGATTTGAACCCACAACCTCTCTATCTTGAGGCCGGCGTCTTGCCTTGAGACCAACCAGTCACCAAAAGAGAAATAACAGAAATTGCAACGTCAAAAAGTTGTCATTACACTATATATATATATATGGCCCTTTTCATCTTGTCAGACGGTCTAGTAGAGGCTATTTTGTATTTTTTTGAGGTATTGTTTTTGCCGAACAGCTTCTCTCGTGGCTAATTCTACCAATGTTTGACAAACACACGCGGTCACATAATGAACAGGTCAGGCTCGCTGGTCCACAGGGTTTTCCATCCTTTTTCATGAGTCTCTTCTCTTCTAAGTTTTGTCTTAGCACAGTCTCAAATGTTGTTATACCGTTCCTTATGCATGCTCTCCATGATGTGCGATCACTTGCCAGATGTTGCCAGTCATTTTCACAGATGGAGAAGTCTTTCAGAGATGATTTGCAGATATCTCTATATCGTAGCTTAGGTCTGCCGATTTGTCGTTTTCCGTGTTTTAGCTCGCCATATAGTATTTGCCTAGGAATGCAAATATCACACTATAGATGCACCGCTAACAGGTTAATACAATAAATGAGAAGTCAGACGTGAAGGTTTCAGATAACTACTTTTATTGTTGCAGTCAGTGCAACAACAACAACAACAACAACACGACAAGAGGAGACCGATTACATAATGGACATCAACAAGTCTGACCGTTATCAGTCACTAGATTCTCGTCACTTCCACACAAAACAAACACACGGAGGTACTCGTTGCCATGGATACTACACACATGACGTCGTCCACACATTTAGAAACATAACATTTTTATTTATTTTATTCTTCTTCATCTTCCTTCTTCTTCTTCTCTCCTTCCTACCTCCTCTTCCCTTGATCCTATTCCTCTCTCCCCCGCTCCTCCTCCTTTGTCTTTTCTTGTATTTCTTCTTCAATCACTTGTCGTTTTTCTTGTTCCTTTTCTTCCTATTATCTTACTTTTTACTTTATCATCTTTATTTTTCCTTTTCTTCCTATTATCTTAGTTTCTACTTTATCATCTTTATTTTTCCTTTTCTTCCTGTTATCTTAGTTTCTACTTTATCATCTTTATTTTTCCTTTTCTTCCTATTATCTTAGTTTCTACTTTATCATCTTTATTTTTCCTTTTCTTCCTATTATCTTAGTTTCTACTTTATCATCTTTATTTTTCCTTTTCTTCCTGTTATCTTAGTTTCTACTTTATCATCTTTATTTTTCCTTTTCTTCCTGTTATCTTAGTTCCTACTTTATCATCTTTATTTTTCCTTTTCTTCCTGTTATATTAGTTCCTACTTTATCATCTTTATTTTTCCTTTTCTTCCTGTTATCTTAGTTTCTACTTTATCATCTTTATTTTTCCTTTTCTTCCTGTTATCTTAGTTTTTACTTTATCATCTTTATTTTTCCTTTTCTTCCTGTTATCTTAGTTTTTACTTTATCATCTTTATTTTCCCTTTTCTTCCTATTATCTTAGTTTTTACTTTATCATCTTTATTTTTCCTTTTCTTCCTGTTATCTTAGTTTTTACTTTATCATCTTTATTTTTTCTTTTCTTCCTACTCCTTTTCTTCACCTTAATATTCTTCTACTTCCTCTCCTCCATCATCTTCTTCCTGAGCTTGGTGGTTTTCTACATCTTTTCTTCCTCCTCATAATCATAACAATAATCATCATCCGATGATTAAACCTATAATCATCTTTATCTTCCTCTTTCCTAATTTCTCACTTTCAGCTCCATGTCGAGTATAGGTCTTCAACAAACACTTTCAGCTCCCTGTGGAGTATAGGTCTTCAACAAACACTTTCAGCTCCCTGTGGAGTATAGGTCTTCAACAAACACTTTCAACTCCATGTCGAGTATAGGTCTTCAACAAACACTTTCAGCTCCATGTCGAGTATAGGTCTTCAACAAACACTTTCAGCTCCCTGTGGAGTATAGGTCTTCAACAAACACTTTCAGCTCCCTGTGGAGTATAGGTCTTCAACAAACACTTTCAGCTCCCTGTGGAGTATAGGTCTTCAACAAACACTTTCAGCTCCATGTCGAGTATAGGTCTTCAACAAACACTTTCAGCTCCATGTCGAGTATAGGTCTTCAACAAACACTTTCAGCTCCCTGTGGAGTATAGGTCTTCAACAAACACTTTCAGCTCCAAGTGGAGTATAGGTCTTCAACAAACACTTTCAGCTCCATGTGGAGTATAGGTCTTCAACAAACACTTTCAGCTCCATGTGGAGCATAGGTCTTCAACAAACACTTTCAGCTCCATGTGGAGTATAGGTCTTCAACAAACACTTTCAGCTCCATGTGGAGTATAGGTCTTCAACAAACACTTTCAGCTCCATGTGGAGCATAGGTCTTCAACAAACACTTTCAGCTCCATGTGGAGTATAGGTCTTCAACAAACACTTTCAGCTCCATGTGGAGTATAGGTCTTCAACAAACACTTTCAGCTCCCTGTGGAGTATAGGTCTTCAACAAACACTTTCAGCTCCCTGTGGAGCATAGGTCTTCAACAAACACTTTCAGCTCCCTGTGGAGCATAGGTCTTCAACAAACACTTTCAGCTCCCTGTGGAGCATAGGTCTTCAACAAACACTTTCAGCTCCCTGTGGAGCATAGGTCTTCAACAAACACTTTCAGCTCCCTGTGGAGCATAGGTCTTCAACAAACACTTTCCAAACCGTTTTATTTATTACCATTCTTTTAAGTTCACTCCATGACTTCCCCATCATCTTTATCTCTGGTTCCACTTGTCCTCTCCAAGAATATTTTGATCTTCCTCTTTATATATTTTCGTAGTGATTTTAAAATAGTGCATGTTGTGTAATACTCTCAGTTCTCTTTCACAGTGTTTGTCCTATCCAGCGCCATCATCTTCGCTGTATCTCTTTATCCACTGGTATTTGACTGGTACATTTCCATAATTCTATGTTAGTGATTTTCTCCTGCCATTTCCATCCTTTTATTCTGCGTAAGCATCCCATAATTAAGGCCGTTATCTTCAGGATTGTTATTTTTATTGTTCTCCATGTTTCACGGCCATATAACAGGATTGACATAACTCTTTCCGCACGTTTCGCCGCAAAGTACGTCACTCTCAATTTGATTAGTATGACCCGTCATCAAACCATATTCTTTTTACATGTCTTGTATCATCTTGGTATTGGTGAAATCTAATACCTTGTTTAATTATCTAAACATTCATATATAATATGTTATAGTTAAGTGTTAGATAAATATAAACATGGAGATTAATATTTAAAAACATGACAAATGGTGTCTATGAAATCTCAACCGCTAAATCGATAAAAACCGTCCGTACTGAACGAGTTAATATTTGGCGTTGAACATTTTAACTAAAGTTTTACAACTAAAGAAATTAGGCTAAATATTAAAATACAGGTTTTCAACTCTAATGTTAAGTCGGTCCTATTATATGGCTGTGAAATATGGAGAAGAATAAAAATGACGATCATGAAGATACAGACTTTCATTAATGGATGTTTACGCAGAATAAAAGGATGGAAATGGCAGGACAAAGTCACTAACATAGAATTATGGAAATGTACCGGTCAAATACCAGTGGATAAAGAGATACAGCGAAGACGATGGCGCTGGATAGGACAAACACTGTGGAAGAGAACTGAGAGTATTACACAACAGGACCTTTTTTGGAATACCCAGGGAAAAAGACAAAGAGGAATATCATGGACTTCTTGGAGAAGACAGTTAGAAGCAGAGATGAAGATGATGGGGAAGACATGGAATGAACTTAAAAGAAAGGCAATAATAATAATAACGGCTTGGAAAGTGTTTGCTGAAGACCTATGCACCACAGGGAGCTGAAAGTGTTTGTTGAAGACCAATGCTCCACAGGGAACTGAAAGTGTTTGTTAAGACCTATGCTACACAGGGAGCTAAAAGTGTTTGTTGAAGACCTATGCTCCACAAGTAGTGGAAAGTGTTTGTTGAAGAACTATGCCCCACAGGGTGCTGAAAGTGTTTGTTGAAGACCAATGCTCCACTGGGAGTTGAAAGTGTTTGTTGAAGACCTATGCTCCACAGAGAGCTGAAAGTGTTTGTTGAAGACCTATGCTCCACAGGGAGCTGAAAGTGTTTGTTGAAGACCTATGCTCCACAGGGAGCTGAAAGTGTTTGTTGAAGACCTATGCTCCACAGGGAGCTGAAAGTGTTTGTTGAAGACCTATGCTCCACAGGGAGCTGAAAGTGTTTGTTAAAGACCTATGCCCCATAGGGAGCTGAAAGTGTTTGTTAAAGACCTATGCTCCACAGGGAGTTGAAAGTGTTTGTTAAAGACCTATACTCCAAAGGGCGTTGAAAGTGTTTGTTAAAGACCTATGCTCCACAGGGCGTTGAAAGTGTTTGTTGAAGACCTATGCTCCACAGAGCGTTGAAAGTGTTTGTTAAAGACCTATGCTCCACAGGGAGTTGAAAGTGTTTGTTAAAGACCTATACTCCAAAGGGCGTTGAAAGTGTTTGTTAAAGACCTATGCTCCACAGGGCGTTGAAAGTGTTTGTTAAAGACCTATGCTCCACAGAGCGTTGAAAGTGTTTGTTAAAGACCTATGCTCCACAGAGCGTTGAAAGTGTTTGTTGAAGTCCTATACTCCACAGGGAGCTGAAAGTGTTTGTTGAAGACCTATGCTCCACAGGGCGTTGAAAGTGTTTGTTGAAGACCTATGCTCCACAGAGCGTTGAAAGTGTTTGTTGAAGTCCTATACTCCACAGGGAGCTGAAAGTGTTTGTTGAAGACCTATGCTCCACAGAGAGCTGAAAGTGTTTGTTGAAGACCTATACTCCACAGGGAGCTGAAAGTGTTTGTTGAAGACCTAAGCTCCACAGAGAGCTGAAAGTGTTTGTTAAAGACCTATGCTCCACAGGGAGCTGAAAGTGATTGTTGAAGACCTAAGCTCCACAGAGAGCTGAAAGTGTTTGTTAAAGACCTATGCTCCACAGGGAGCTGAAAGTGATTGTTGAAGACCTATGCTCCACAGGGAGCTGAAAGTGTTTGTTAAAGACCTAAGCTCCACAGAGAGCTGAAAGTGTTTGTTGAAGACCTAAGCTCCACAGAGAGCTGAAAGTTATTGTTGAAGACCTATGCTCCACAGGGAGTTGAAAGTGTTTGTTGAAGACCTATGCTCCACAGAGAGCTGAAAGTGTTTATTAAAGACCTAAGCTCCACAGGGAGCTGAAAGTGTTTATTAAAGACCTAAGCTCCACAGGGAGCTGAAAGGTAGTAGAAGAGATTGATAAATCCGTCCATAATGAAAGTGTTAATATTGGCGTTGAACAATTCTTGTTTTTTATTTGATTTTTAAATCCCAATTTGTTTCTTAACTTTAACATGCTCATAAATTATGGATCACATATTTACTTTAGCTGGAAAACATAGTTTTATCTCTTGTATGTGCTGTCGCAAAATGAAACCACTCCCACAAAATATCAACTTTAAGAATAAAGGGTATGTACCAGACTCCGGACATTTTCATGCATCATCATCATCGAGTGCCGTTTCCGGAACGAAGGTTGGCTACCATGGAGCGCCATTCTGCTCTGTCTCTTGCTTTGATGGTGCAGGTTGTCATAGGCTGATTTGTCCATCTTTTGATGTTACTCGTCCATGTTAGCCTGGTTTGCCTCTCCCTCTTTTACCTTGTATTTACCCCTTGAGGATTACTTTCAGTAGGCTGTTGTGTCTTTTAACATGACCCAAAAATCTCATTTGTCTTGCTCCAATTGTGTTTAGTAGTTCTCTTTTCATTTTTAGTTGTTTTAAGACTTCATCGTTTGTTTTCTTTTCCTTCCATCCAATTCTACCTATTCTTCTATAAATCCACATTTCAAAGGCTTCAATTCTCTGTTCTGTTTTCTTGCCTAATGTCCATGTTTCTGCACCATACAGGAATATTGAGAAGACATTTTGCTATTCTTAGTTTTAGCCCTGGTGTTATTTGTTTTAGGTACCCGCGATAGCTCAGTGGTTAGTGAACTGGACTACAAAGGACAAGAGGCAGGGTTCAATCCCAAACGACTGCTTCCGGTTCACCCAGCCTTTAATGCATAACGGATTTTTTTTCTGGGAAAGTAAAGCAGCACGGGCGTAATACCGACCACATTACCCCAAAAATCATGTGCTGAAGGTCTGTAAAATGTATGGTCACTAACACCAGCAACAATAACAGCCGTGTGTCACCTCACTGTCCAGTTATGATCGACAAAGGTCCACACTTCTTTAGAGTCGAATTTTTAGAATTTGTACTTTTCTTTCGGGGTTGAAAGAGAATTTCTGTCCAAATTCACAGCATGAGATTAGCCTCAAAGAAAAATCTTTAGAACACGTGGCGACAGCACTGTATATGCGGCCTTCATTTTCCACGAAACCTCCGCTCTCAAACAGACGTGTTTCTCCCCTACTACATCTTGGATCTGGGATTTAAACCGAAAAGGTATTTTCTTTTCTCTACCTCCATCTGAAGTGAATCTTGTTTATTCAGAAATTATCCATGTCACACATTGCTAGGACAGTACAAGATCTATGTGAGATGGAACATCACTTTTCATTACTCAAACGACAGTTTAGACAAACTAAGGAGACATAGGCAAACCAAGATATTTAGACGCGAACATGTCTTATGTGGTGTCAGAGCACATCTACACAAGATAAGACTCAGTGATATTGTAACATGTGACTGCGGAGCATCCAAACAAACTCCAGAACATATCTTACATGACTGCAGCACTCTCAATACAGGAGCATCCAGACAAACTCCAGAGCATATCCTACAGTACTGTAGCACTTGCAACACAGGAGCATCCAAACAAACTCCAGAGCATGTCCTACAGGACTGAAACACTCTCAACACAGGAGCATCCAGACAAACTCCAGAACATATCCTACAGGACTACAGCACTCTCAATACAGGAGCATGCAGACAAACTCCAGAACATATCCTACAGGACTGCAGCACTCTCAACACAGGAGCATCCAGACAAACTCAAGAACATATCCTATAGGACTGCAACACTCTCAACACAGGAGCATCCAGACAAACTCCAGAACATATCCTACAGGACTGAAACACTCTCAACACAGGAGCATCCAGACAAACTCCAGAACATATCCTACAGGACTACAGCACTCTCAATACAGGAGCATCCAGACAAACTCCAGAACATATCCTACAGGACTGAAACACTCTCAACACAGGAACATCCAGACACACTCCAGAACATATCCTACAGGACTACAGCACTCTCAACACAGGAACATCCAGACAAACTCCAGAACATATCCTACAGGACTGAAACACTCTCAACACAGGAACATCCAGACACACTACAGAACATATCCTACAGGACTGAAACACTCTCAATACAGGAACATCCAGACACACTCCAGAACATATCCTACAGGACTGAAACACTCTCAACACAGGAACATCCAGACACACTCCAGAACATATCCTACAGGACTACAGCACTCTCAACACAGGAACATCCAGACAAACTCCAGAACATATCCTACAGGACTGAAACACTCTCAACACAGGAACATCCAGACACACTACAGAACATATCCTACAGGACTGAAACACTCTCAATACAGGAACATCCAGACACACTCCAGAACATATCCTACAGGCCTGCAACACTCTCAACACAGGAACATCCAGACACACTCCAGAACATATCCTACATGACTACAACACTCTCAACACAGGAACATCCAGACACACTCCAGAACATATCCTACAGGACTGCAGCACTCTCAACACAGGAACATCCAGACACACTCCAGAACATATCCTACAGGACTGCAGCACTCTCAACACAGGAGCATCCAGACACACTCCAGAACATATCCTACAGGACTGCAGCACTCTCAACACAGGAACATCCAGACACACTCCAGAACATATCCTACAGGATTACAGCACTCTCAACACCATAAGAACAGAAATATGGCCCACAGAAACAACCCCACATGACAAGCTATGTGGAACCGGTGAAAACCTCAAACACACCGTCTTGTTTGTGACCCAAGCTGGTCTAAACTCATAACTATAAATGATCGCTGAAGAATAAGAAATATTCCAATCAACAGAAGACCTCTTATACATTTCCTTAGATAATCACAATTTTGTTCTTTCTGTCCTTTCACTTTCTATTATACCCCTTCTGGTGTCGAGGGAGATACAAAGTTTTAGGTCTCACCCCTTCTGACAGCCTCAACCATTGTTGATGTAACGTGTCTCAGATGCTCTCAGTCCATCTTACTCTGGGTCTCTTGTCCTTCTGACAGCCTCAACCATTATCAATTAATGTTGTTGTAGCGTTTCTCAGATGCTCTCAGTCCATCTTACTCTGGGTCTCTTGTCCTTCTGACAGCCTCAACCATTATCAATTGATGTTGATGTAGCGTTTCTCAGATGTTCTCAGTCCATCTTACTCTGGGTCTACCTCTTGCCCTTCTGACAGCCTCAACCATTATCAATTAATGTTGTTGTAGCGTTTCTCAGATGCTCTCAGTCCATCTTACTCTGGGTCTCTTGTCCTTCTGACAGCCTCAACCATTATCAATTAATGTTGTTGTAGCGTTTCTCAGATGCTCTCAGTCCATCTTACTCTGGGTCTCTTGTCCTTCTGACAGCCTCAACCATTATCAATTGATGTTGTTGTAGCGTTTCTCAGATGTTCTCAGTCCATCTTACTCTGGGTCTACCTCTTGTCCTTCTGACAGCCTCAACCATTATCAATTGATGTTGTTGTAGCGTTTCTCAGATGTTCTCAGTCCATCTTACTCTGGGTCTACCTCTTGTCCTTCTGACAGCCTCAACCATTATCAATTGATGTTGTTGTAGCGTTTCTCAGATGTTCTCAGTCCATCTTACTCTGGGTCTACCTCTTGTCCTTCTGACAGCCTCAACCATTATCAATTGATGTTGTTGTAGCGTTTCTCAGATGTTCTCAGTCCATCTTACTCTGGGTCTACCACGGACACTTCTTCCATCCCCTCTTGTAATAAATGTTTTGAGCCAGTGGTAGGGTGTGCTAAACACTCCAAAGTATGATGACAGCTTTACAAGTAAGGAACACAACACAATACTGACGTTTCGGCCTGTGGCCTTCTTCAGAATATTTGCCTGTTCCCCAATAAATGTTTTGTTTGGTATAGAATCTCTTGACATTCTTTCACGATGAGCAAACCATTTCATTTGTTATTTTTTTGTTTCTTCTTCTTCTTCTATCCTTCCTCTGCTGCCGTTGGCGTCGAGGGGAGATACAATCTGCGATTCTTTGCTCTTCTGTTGGCCTCTTCTGATGTTATCCCTCCTAGTGACTCTAGTAATCCCTTTATCCATCTCTTTCTCGGTCTTCCTCTTAATCTGGCGTTTTCGTAGCGTTTGTTTATGTCTCTTTGAGTTCAAGCCTTGAGTCTTTTTTTTGTTTAAAGAAAGATAATACATGAATTCCTCAACACATTAATAGACATGCGTGTACGAACGAAGTTCTAGGCCAATGTTACCGACTTCTTTAGTCTTGCCAAGTTGGAGTCTCCGTTGCCGACGAGAAGATGATTTGATGAAGAAGATGATGACGACGAGAACTTGGCCAGTTGTATGGTGTTGTGGGGTATCGTCGTGTCATCGGTCACGCTCATTCTGAAAGCCTTCGACGACCCGGAAATAGTCGAGCCCCGAAATCTCCGAGAACGCCTTTTCGGAACGCAGCAGTAGAAGATGGTTTCGAGGCATCGTTTTCGGAAGCGCCGGGTGCTGAAGAAGTAGAGGTAAAAATTGACAGCGTGGGTTGAGTCGGAGAGAACGAATACAAGTTGGTTGGTAAACAAGTATTTGGAGTACTCTGATCTGCTGGATTTATACGCCCAGTGGTCTTGAACGGCGTAAAAGATCGCTAATGGCGTAATGAGAAGAACGTAAGCGGCGCAGACAATCACCAGCATGATTGTGATTTGTCTCTGCTGCCGCATTGTCTCTGCGACTTGTGACGCCTTGCTAGTCAGCTCTCTCTGTTGATGTAAAAATACATTCAAAGTTTAACAAAAATGTACTTTCTTTTTCTATGCTCAGATGGTAGGTGTACAACGGAGGTGAGATGGTAGGTGTACAACGGAGGTGAGATGGTAGGTGTACAACGGAGGTGAGATGGTAGGTGTACAACGGAGGTGAGATGGTAGATGTACAACAGAGGTGAGATGGTAGATGTACAAAGGAGGTGAGATGGTAGATGTACAACGGAGGTGAGATGGTAGATGTACAACGGAGGTGAGATGGTATGTGTACAAGAAAGGTGAGATGGTAGATGTACAACAGAGGTGAGATTCAAAAGATCTCAGGCAAAAGCAACTTCATCACCATCACCACAATCACCATCACCACTATCACCATCACCACTATCACCATCATCACAATCCCCATCATCACAATCACCATCACCACTATCACTATCATCACAATCCCCATCATCACAATCACCATCACCACAATCACCATCACCACACCACAAACAACATCAACACAATCACCATCACCACAATCACCATCACCACTATCACAACAATCACCATAATCACAATCACCACTATCACCATCATCACAATCCCCATCATCACAATCCCCATCATCACAATCCCCATCACCACAATCACCATCACCACAATCACCATCACCACAATCACCATCACCACAATCACCATCACCACAATCACCATCACCACAATCACCATCACCACAATCACCATCATCTCAATCACCATCACCACAATCGCCATCATCACAATCATCATCACCACAATCCCCATCACCACAATCACCATCACCACAATCACCATCACCACAATCACCATCATCACAATCACCATCATTACAATCACCATCATCACAATCCCCATTATCACAATCACCATCATCACAATCACCATCATCACAATCACCATCACCACTATCACCATCATCACAATCACCATCACGACAATCCCCATCATCACAACCACCATCATCACAATCCCCATCATCACAATCACCATCACCACAATCACAACTATCACCATCACCACAATCACCACATCATCACAATCACCATCACCACTATCACCATCACCACTATCACCATCACCACAATCCCCATCACCACAATCCCCATCATCACAATCACCATCATCATAATCCCCATCATCACAATCACCATCACCACAATCACAACTATCACCATCACCACAATCACCACATCATCACAATCACCACCACTACTATCACAACTATCACCATCATCACAATCCCCACATCATCACAATCATCACCACTACTATCACAACTATCACCATCATCACAATCCCCATCATCACAATCACCATCACCACAATTACAACTATCACCATCACCACAATCACCACATCATCACAATCACCACCACTATTATCACAACTATCACCTTCACCACAATCACCATCACCACAATCACCATCACCACCACTACTATCACAACTATCACCATCACCACAATCACCATCACCACAATCACCATCATCACAATCACCATCACCAGTATCATCATCACTACAATCACCATCACCACTATCACCATTGCCATCATATAAGAGCCCTCATCAACGTTTACACAACAGAAACCTACCTCAGCCATCATATAAGAGCCCTCATCAACGTTTACACAACAGAACACTGCCTCAGCCATCATATAAGAGCCCTCATCAAAGTTTACACAACAGAAACCTGCCTCAGCCATCATATAAGAGCCCTCATCAAAGTTTACACAACAGAAACCTGCCTCAGCCATCATATAAGAGCCCTCATCAAAGTTTACACAACAGAAACCTGCCTCAGCCATCATATAAGAGCCCTCATCAAAGTTTACACAACAGAAACCTGCCTCAGCCATCATATAAGAGCCCTCATCAAAGTTTACACAACAGAAACCTGCCTCAGCCATCATATAAGAGCCCTCATCAAAGTTTACACAACAGAACCTGCCTCAGCCATCATATAAGAGCCCTCATCAAAGTTTACACAACAGAAACCTGCCTCAGCCATCATATAAGAGCCCTCATCAACGTTTACACAACAGAACCTGCCTCAGCCATCATATAAGAGCCCTCATCAACGTTTACACAACAGAAACCTGCCTCAGTCATCATATAAGAGCCCTCATCAAAGTTTACACAACAGAAACCTGCCTCAGTCATCATATAAGAGCCCTCATCAACGTTTACACAACAGAACCCTGCCCCAGCCAACATATAAGAGCCCTCATCAAAGTTTACACAACAAAACCCTACCTCAGCCAACATATAAGAGCCCTCATCAACGTTTACACAACAAAACCCTGCCTCAGTCATCATATAAGAGCCCTCATCAAAGTTTACACAACAAAACCCAACCTCAGTCATCATATAAGAGCCCTCGTCAAAGTTTACACAACAAAACCCTGCCTCAGTCATCATATAAGAGCCCTCGTCAAAGTTTACACAACAGAAACCTGCCTCAGTCATCATATAAGAGCCCTCATCAACGTTTACACAACAGAAACCTGCCTCAGTCATCATATAAGAGCCCTCATCAAAGTTTACACAACAGAAACCTGCCTCAGCCATCATATAAGAGCCCTCATCAAAGTTTACACAACAGAAACCTGCCTCAGTCATCATATAAGAGCCCTCGTCAAAGTTTACACAACAGAAACCTGCCTCAGCCATCATATAAGAGCCCTCACCAACGTTTACACAACAGAAACCTGCCTCAGCCATCATATAAGAGCCCTCATCAAAGTTTACACAACAGAAACCTACCTCAACGTTTACACAACAGAAACCTGCCTCAGCCATCATATAAGAGCCCTCGTCAAAGTTTACACAACAAAACCTACCTCAGCCATCATATAAGAGCCCTCATCAAAGTTTACACAACAGAAACCTACCTCAACGTTTACACAACAGAAACCTACCTCAGCCATCATATAAGAGCCCTCATCAAAGTTTACACAACAGAAACCTACCTCAACGTTTACACAACAGAAACCTGCCTCAGCCATCATATAAGAGCCCTCATAAAAGTTTACACAACAAAATCCTACCTCAGCCATCATATAAGAGCCCTCATAAAAGTTTACACAACAAAACCTACCTCAGCCATCATATAAGAGCCCTCATCAAAGTTTACACAACAGAAACCTACCTCAACGTTTACACAACAGAAACCTGCCTCAGCCATCATATAAGAGCCCTCATAAAAGTTTACACATCAAAATCCTACCTCAGCCAACAGTGAAGTAAATGAAAACAACATGAACATGTTTATCTCTGAAATCTGTGTCAAAGAAATGATCCCTGTGACACCACAGGAAGCCCATACACTAACCTGAGGTGGCCAGTGACTGTTATCGCCCCAAACATTAGTAAAAGATAATCAAGACCAATTTTCAACCTCGACCCGGTAGCTACGCTAACGGATAAGCCAACCTGATCATGCAAGTAAAAATGGTGAGAAAAGACAACCCGGGACTTGAAAAATAAGATGATGCGAACGGATGTTCTGGGCCGAAAGTGTAGAAACCGCAGCTGAATGTAAACAAGAACACAGCGTCAGCAACGCCTATTTAACGATCTTTAGGGAGTAGTCGTTGGGTGAATGGGGAATAAGTAATTAGGATGGAAAGTTGAAGAAGAGCAAAATGAAGTAAAAAGAAGAAAAAGGGAAAATAGAAGAGGAAGAAAACAGAAAGAAGAAGAAGAAGAAAGAGAAAGCAGAAGAAAAAGGAAAAATAGAAAGAAGAGGAAGAAAACAGAAAGAAGAAGAAAGAGTAAGCAGAAGAAACAAGGGAAAATAGAAGAGGAAGAAAACAGAAAGAAGAAGAAAACAGAAAGAAGAAGAAAGAGGAAGCAGAAGAAAAAGGGACAATAGAAGAGGAAGAAAACAGAAAGAAGAAGAAAGAAGAAGCAGAAGAAACAGGGAAAATAGAAGAGGAAGAAAATAGAAAGAGGAAGAAAGAGGAAGCAGAAGAAAAAGGGAAAATAGAAGAGGAAGAAAACAGAAAGAAGAAGAAGAAGAAGAAAGAGAAAGCAGAAGAAAAAGGAAAAATAGAAAGAAGAGGAAGAAAACAGAAAGAAGAAGAAAGAGTAAGCAGAAGAAAAAAGGGAAAATAGAAGAGGAAGAAAACAGAATGAAGAAGAAAACAGAAAGAAGTAGAAAGAGGAAGCAGAAGAAAAAGGGACAATAGAAGAGGAAGAAAACAGAAAGAAGAAGAAAGAGGAAGCTGAAGGAAAAAAGAGACAATAGAAGAGGAAGAAAACAGAAAGAAGAAGAAAGAGGAAGCAGAAGAAACAGGGAAAATAGAAGAGGAAGAAAATAGAAAGAAGAAGAAAGAGGAAGCAGAAGAAAAAGGGAAAATAGAATAGGAAGAAAACAGAAAGAGGAAGAAAGAGGAAGCAGAAGAAACAGGGAAAATAGAAGAGGAAGAAAACAGAATGAAGAAGAAAACAGAAAGAAGTAGAAAGAGGAAGCAGAAGAAAAAGGGGCAATAGAAGAGGAAGAAAACAGAAAGAAGAAGAAAGAGGAAGCTGAAGGAAAAAAGAGACAATAGAAGAGGAAGAAAACAGAAAGAAGAAGAAAGAGGAAGCAGAAGAAACAGGGAAAATAGAAGAGGAAGAAAATAGAAAGAAGAAGAAAGAGGAAGCAGAAGAAAAAGGGAAAATAGAATAGGAAGAAAACAGAAAGAGGAAGAAAGAGGAAGCAGAAGAAACAGGGAAAATAGAAGAGGAAGAAAATAGAAAGAAGAAGAAAGAGGAAGCAGAGGAAAAAGGGAAAATAGAAGAGGAAGAAAACAGAAAGAAGAAGAAAGAGGAAGCAGAAGAAACAGGGAAAATAGAAGAGGAAGAAAACAGAAAGAAGAAGAAAGAAGAAGCAGAAGAAAAAAAGAGAAAAGGAGGAGGAGAGAAAGAAGAACTAAAAGAAAGATTAAGAAAATGAATAAGAATAAGATAAAATGAAGAAGAAAGAGAAAGAAGAATATGCAAGAGGAGAATCAAGGAAAATGAGGAAGAAAATTAACAATTAAAATAAAGATGCATAGAAATACGAAGATAAGAGAAAGAAGTAGAAGATGAAAGAGAAAGAAGTAGAAGATGAAAGAGAAAGAAGTAGAAGATGAAAGAGAAAGAAGAAAATGATGAAAAAGAAAGAATAGAAGATGAAAGAGAAAGAATAGAAGATGAAAGAGAAAGAAGTAGAAGATGAAAGAGAAAGAAGCAGAAGATGAAAGAGAAAGAAGCAGAAGATGAAAGTGAAAGAAGTAGAAAATGAAAGAGAAAGAAGTAGAAGATGAAAGAGAAAGAAGATGAAAGATAAAGAAGTAGAAAAAAAGAAGATGAAGAAAAAAAGAAAAAAATGAAGAAAAAAAAAGAAAGAAAAGAAGAAGAAGGAAAAAAAAAGGCCAGACTTTACCTGAACAATGGCCGACCTTCGGATCCCCGAGATGATGAGGGCGTTCAACAGGATCAGCAGCAGCGCAGGAAGGATGGCGTAGACAACAGCATCCACCCAGAACCACACTCGCAGGAAGTGCTCGAAGTCTCCGACAGGTTTACACAACAGATCTCCATGATTGTTGACCATCTCGAACGTGATGACATGATGGCTGTTGCTGGCAACCAGGATTAAGGAAATCAGAACGAGACCGGCCACGTGCAGTTTTCTGAGAAATGATGAGGTCAAGGACATTTAGAAATTTAACATGAAAATCAACATTAAAAAATACAGAAGTTAAAAATGCCGCCAAAAATAAACAGAACAGCAACATAACTATAGCGTAAAAAAAAAAATATAGGGAATATGGCGTTAGTGACCATAAATTTTACAAACCTTCAGCACATGTTTTTTGGGGTAATGTGGTCGGTATAACGCCCGTGCTGCTTTACTTTCCCAGAAAAAATCCGGTACCCATTTAAGGGTGGTTGAACCCGGAAGCCGTCGGTTGGGATCGAACCCTACCTCTTGTCCTTTGTAGTCCAGTTCACTAACCACTGAACTATTGCGGCTCCCTTAACTATAGAGTGCAGGCAACTAAAACAAGTAGAGGAATTTAAATACCTAGGAAGTCTAAGGACAAACGATAATTCACAAACAGCAGAGATAGACTCAAGATGCAACAAAGCTTGTCATTGGAGAGCTATCACCACTATTGTCCAACAAGAAAATAACTCTAGAGGCAAAACGGGCACTATACAATACAATCTTCATCCCAACGTTGTGCTACCAATGCCAGACCTGGACCCTAGACTCAAGATGCAACAAAGCTTGTCAAATCATTGGACAGCTATCACCACTATTGTCCAACAAGGAAATAACTCTAGAGGCAAAACGGGCACTCTACAATACAATCTTCATCCCAAAGTTGTGCTACCAATGCCAGTCCTGGACCCTAGACTCAAGATGCAACAAAGCTTGTCAAATCATTGGACAGCTATCACCACTATTGTCCAACAAGGAAATAACTCTAGAGGCAAAACGGGCACTCTACAATACAATCTTCATCCCAACGTTGTGCTACCAATGCCAGTCCTGGACCCTAGATGCAAGAACAATAAGAAAAAACCTCTAGTGATATGAAATGTGTCAGACGAATGACAGGAGACAAGGTCAGAAATGAAGAACTGAGAAAAAAGCTAGGAATAACCCCCGCCATATAATATATAAAGAAACAACAGATAAAATGGTTTGGGCACGTGACATGGAGGAAAGTTAAAAACACAACACAACGAGCCGTCAATAAACGTTACGAGAACACCAGACGCAAGGGCCGACTACAAAGGAGAAGAGATGAATTGACGGAAACTACTCTTCTTATTCTTCTGTGATCCTGACTCTTTCAGAGTGGGATTCCTGACTCTTTCAGAGTGGGATTCCTGACTCTTTCAGAGTGGGATTCCTGACTCTTTCAGAGTGGGATTCCTGACTCTTTCAGAGTGGGATTCCTGACTCTTTCAGAGTGGGACTCCTGACTCTTTCAGAGTGGGATTCCTGACTCTTTCAGAGTGGGATTCCTGACTCTTTCAGAGTGGGATTCCTGACTCTTTCAGAGTGGCATTCCTGACTCTTTCAGAGTGGGATTCCTGACTCTTTCAGAGTGGGATTCCTGACCCTCTCATGAAGTCAGCTGTCTGTTTAAGTGAATCAATTGCCCCGCATAGTTTCTCTTCCAGGCAGGTGGGTGTGGGCCACATTATACTTCTCAGGTAATACTCGCTCCCCAAAATGGGTCAGGGTGACCACCATTAGCCAGGGGTGGACCCCTACGAGACATGGGGCCCTGCACTCCACCTGCCTGGTGGGGGGGGGGAACCCCACAGACAGCATCATAATTAAAGTCCGTTAGATCCACTCTGACTAAGCACATGTTAGAACGTTGCACTGTGTTCCGCGTTATTGGCCCAGTACATCCGATTTCTGCCAGCATTTTAGTCAGGTCTGCTTTCCATACCCTTTGATTGTCTCCAATCATCCTACAAGGCAGCAGATTGTATTTTCTGTAGGGGGATTCTGCCCTTAGATGGTCGGCCCTCCCGGGTTTACGAGCACAATCTGCCCACCGGAAAGTTAGAAGCACAAGAAAACATAATAGCAGCAGAGGCGAACAGAAAAGTAACAGATACAAATTACATCTCCCCTCGACGCTGAAAGGCAAATGAGGAAAGAATTAGAAGAAGACGACGACGACGAAAGAAAAAGAAAACGAACATTTACAAAATTAATTTAGAACGATTATTTTTAATTTTCCATACGGGCAAATTGCAATGATTAATAATAAGAAAAAATTTAATAAATGTGATACTATGTAAGTAATGCAATGAAAGATATACTAACATCAAAACAAATAACACCAGGACTAAAACTAAGAGTAGCAAACTGTTATATCTTCACAACATTCCTGTATGGTGCAGAAACATGGACATTAGACAAGAAAACAGGACAGAAAATTGAAGCCTTTGAAATGTGGATTTATAGAAGAATAGGTAGAATTCGATGGAAAGAAAAGAAAACAAATGATGACGTTTTAAAACAACTGAAAATGAAAATAGAACTACTAAACACAATTAGAACAAGACAAATGAGATTTTTGGGCCATGTTAAAAGACACAGCAGCCTAATAAAAGTAATCTTGGAAGGGAAAATACAAGGTAAAAGAGGCAGACCAAGACTAACATGGACGAGTAACATCAAAAGATGGGCATGTCAGCCTATGACACCCTGCACTATCACAGTAAGAGGCACAGTGGATTGGCGCACCATGGTAGCCAACCTTCGATGCGGAGACGGCACTCAAATGAATGAAAATAGTAAACATGTGTCACAACACCAGCAAGGCAGTAAAATTCAAATTATTTAGGACATGTATCTTCCCGATAGCAAGATATGGTTGTGAATCATGGACAATCTTGCAAACATCACGGAACAAGGAAGAAAATAGATTAATTCGAAACAAAATACTACAGAACAAACCTTAGGACACGTTGGATAATGGACAAGAACAATGAAGACATATCAAAAGATGTAAACATTAAAAAGAACTGGCTTATAAACAGGGAACAGAAAAGAACCGAGCGCCTTGACTGGTTGAATGACGAGTTGTACAAACAACAATATGCTCAGCACAGAGTGCACGTTTTCAGGATGTGGATGTGGTCATGCAGGAGTACGAAGTCCGGTTTGCAACGGGAGCTACTGAGTTTAATACTCTGTGCACACCGTGAGCTGTGTATTTCACCCGGATCGTGTTTTAATATTCCAATTGTTTACGATGAACATTAACAAGAAGTGGGTAATAAACACCATCTACAGGGGGGATTAGAATACTATGGTCACGTCAAACGATACTACGGGCTGGAAATTACCATAAGGGAAGGTTTGGTTCCTGGGCGACATATCAGGGGCAGACCAAGAAGAAGATGGTTTTAAACAATCAAGAAGACCTTGAACATGACAACAGAAGAAGTGGGAGATCTGGCTAGAGACAGAGATTCTTTCAGACGTGCTGTGATGAGAGCAACGTTCTGTGGGAGATCTGCCTAGAGACAGAGATTCTTTCAGACGGGCTGTGGTGAGAGCAACCTTCTGTGGGAGATCTGGCTAGAGACAGAGATTCTTTCAGACGTGCTGTAGTGAGAGCAACGTTCTGTGGGAGATCTGGCTAGAGACAGAGATTCTGTCAGACGGGCTGTGATGAGAGCAACGTTCTGTGGGAGATCTGCCTAGAGACAGAGATTCTGTCAGACGGGCTGTGATGAGAGCAACGTTCTGTGGGAGATCTGCCTAGAGACAGAGATTCTTTCAGACGTGCTGTAGTGAGAGCAACGTTCTGTGGGAGATCTGGCTAGAGACAGAGATTCTTTCAGACGGGCTGTAGTGAGAGCAACGTTCTGTGGGAGATCTGGCTAGAGACAGAGATTCTTTCAGACGGGCTGTGGTGAGAGCAACGTTCTGTGGGAGATCTGGCTAGAGACAGAGATTCTTTCAGACGGGCTGTAGTGAGAGCAACGTTCTGTGGGAGATCTGGCTAGAGACAGAGATTCTTTCAGACGGGCTGTGGTGAGAGCAACGTTCTGTGGGAGATCTGGCTAGAGACAGAGATTCTTTCAGACGGGCTGTAGTGAGAGCAACGTTCTGTGGGAGATCTGGCTAGAGACAGAGATTCTTTCAGACGGGCTGTAGTGAGAGCAACGTTCTGTGGGAGATCTGGCTAGAGACAGAGATTCTTTCAGACGGGCTGTGGTGAATGTAACGTTCTGTGGGAGATCTGACTAGAGACAGAGATTCTTTTAGCATGGACGAACCCGTGGTAGACCCAGAGTAAGATGAACTGACAACATCTAAGAAACGCTTCAACAACATCAATTGACAATGGTTGAGGCTACCAGAAAGACAAGAGCTAGTTTCTTGCCTTATGTACCGTCTTTGGCCTGAGAGGAAATACATTCATTAAATAAATAATTGGCTGTCCAGATAACCGATTATCAAACCAACCAAATAACCAACGACCCAATCAACGAACCAACCATCAACTAGATAATTGAATAAGTAACTAGTTAACCAATTATCTAACTAAATATTTGACTAACAATCACTTATACAATTATCTAACTAAATAATTGGTCTAAGGAAAATACTTGGTATAGCATGGAACGAATTCAAAATAAACGAGGAAATTAGAGAAATCGACAATCAACCACTAATATCTTCAGTAATCAAGAAAAGACGATGGTCATATGTTGGACATGTGATGAGAAGAGATAATAACCGAATAGCAAAGCAAGCCCTCATGTGGGAAACAACAGGTAAGAGGAAAAGAGGAAGACCCAGAGAGACACTGAGAAGAACATTGATGAGAGAGACAAGAGCAGCAGGAATCGGCTCCCTCAACGAGATAGAGCTGCTTGCACAGAACAGAGACAAATGGCGAGATTTGATAAAAGATCTTTAAAAGAAAACTGCTAGAACAAAAATTCAGATAAGAGAAAGAGTATCTTGGTCTACGCCATATGGGCCGGCTACGGCTCGAAAGATCAATAGATAGATATAATCTTCCTAAAGTTCGCTTTAGATAAGGACTCTGTTTGACATTATCTACATGACAGGAATGTGATGTTTACATTATTAATATGTTGATTGTTCTCTTCTTCCTCTTCTTGTTCTGAACTTGTCTCACTCAACTCGGGTTTGTTTTTAGAGAAATATTTTGTTTAGTTTTCATGCATCGCCGGTTGTGTTGTAGTAACTTGTTACAAGTTGAAGGGGAATGTGGTAATTGTAGCATTACGGTGTCCAGCACGAGAAACAAGAAAACGAGTTCTTAATTGTTATGTAGAGCCAGTCTTAACATATGGATGTGAAACATGGACAATAGAGAAAACAGACAAGAAAATCACTGGAGGCTGTAGAAATATGGTTTTACAGAAGAATATTGAGAATACCATGGACAGCTAAGAAGAGTAATGAAAATGTTCTGAAAGAGGCCAAAGCAAAAAGAGAGCTAATTTCCAATATTAGGAAGAAACAATCATCATTTGTTGACCATGTAATGAGAAGGGAACAGCTGGAATATATTGTAACAACTGGGAAAATTTTGCCAGTTGTAACCAAGTATTCCAACTTTCCTCTTCTCATGATGTGCCCGGAAAATGTCGACCGCTTTTTTTTTTCTGATGTTTTTTGGGAGCTCCCTTTTTGTGTTGGCCTCTTTGAGAATTTCCTCATTGGTCCTTTTATCTGTCCAGGAACTTTCAACATTCTTCTAAGAAATCACATCTCTATAGCTTCTAATAGTCTTTTCATTTGTGTGTCTACTGTCCATGATTCGCTTCCTTGTTTCAGAATTGGCTCTGACTTTAGTCAGAGATATAGAATATTTATGGATACATTTTTTTCACTCATCGTATCATAAAGTCTAAAGAGGGAGAAGAGAATTCGCCCACAGGCCATGATTTAAGTCTACTAACCCCTTTGTTTATTTTGGGAGGGCAGTTTCGAATCTGTAAAGAGCATGTATTTAATTCCTTTGGGTTAATCGCTGCAGCGTTGTTTCCCTTCTCACGATTATGTCTAGAATCGACACCTATCTCGATCAATTAGGATTCAGTTATTTTTTACGCCAGAATTTACTTAACCTGGGGTATCTCTCAGCAGAATCTGGACGCAAATTGAGCGCTGCGCAAATTAAATATTTAGCGTCTGAAACCGTTAAGAGAATAATGTTGATTTAATCGAGGGCGCATGTAACATAAACCAAACAAGAGCGCATATAAATAATCATGAAAGATTTTTTCTTTTCATTTATTAAAAGAAGTTTCATCATTCAGTCTACCTCAAAGCCCCTTTATCCTTAACTGTCATGAAGTAGATGGGCGTAATCTGGGACATTTTGTGAGCGATCAACAAAATAAAAAAAAAGAATTTGCCTTTTTTGCCAGGCAAATCCGACTTCATCATTTAGGTAAATCTTTGCCTTCCATTTCGATTCAAATTATTTTAACTAGACTATGAATCTCTTTCCACGGCTCTCACAGAGAGGTTGGAAGGGATCTTAACCAGCTTTGGTTCACATCTATATTATTCGTTGATCGCTTTCAACGCTTATTAGCGTCTTTCTACATTTTATTTTATGGGCAAGCCAAAAAGCCGACATTGTAGACTATCCACATCCGTCAAAATGTCACAATCCTTTGTATTCTACTCGTTCCCATTTTATTTTAGGTGTTTACAGACTTAACATGGGGTAGCAGTTGCGCCTGCGATGTACGCTCGCAATAGTAGGGTCAGCGCACCATAGCTGACCAAGACCTAGCAGTTCTACCTCCTCGTGTTCCCTGTAGTGGTGGCTCTTACTGATATAGAAGACCTAGTATTGAGTCTACAACAAAACAGGCAGGCTAACATGAGGCTTTGAAAGGCCGTGTTCCCTGTAGTGGTGGCTCTTACTGATATAGAAGACCTAGTATTGAGTCTACAACAAAACAGGCTGGCTAACAGAAGCTAGGATCGCCGTGTTCCCTGTAGTGGTGGCTCTTACTGATATAGAAGACCTAGTATTGAGTCTACAACAAAACAGGCTGGCTAACAGAAGCTAGGATCGCTGTGTTCCCTGTAGTGGTGGCTCTTACTGATATAGAAGACCTAGTATTACAGTACCTCTGGGCTGGACTAGTAGTTTCCCAGCATAGCCTGGGACAGACGAACTCCAACTCCTCCAGTAAGAACCGGGAATGTCAAGAAAGCCATTACGACCCGCCACATCAATAAGTCAAAGGGCAACTGGCCCGCATCAACTCGTGGCATGACGTCATCAACTCGTGGCATTACGTCATCAACAACAACAACAACAGACTTAACCTAAAGAAAGTATTCTTGGAAGTAAGGTTATATTATTTATTTAATTGGTTATTTAATTATTAAATTATTTATTAAACAATTTATTTATTTAATACTTTTTGTGATTATTTATTTAATTATTTAATGATTTATTTAATTCTTTATTGAATTATTTAATTATTTAGTTAATTATTTATTTATAGATTTAATTACAAGTGTCTTTACGTTTTCAAATATTTAGCTATTTATGTTTGTACTATTTTATTTATTTAATTATTTGGAGATCTAGTATTTCTCAGAAGAATGTTGAGAGTTCCCTGCACAGCTGAAAGGACCAACGAGGAAATTCTCAAAGAGGCCAAAACAAAAAGAGAGATCATAAAAGAACCCCATAAAAATCCAGGGAAAAAACAATCGTTAATTTTCGGGCACATGATGAGCAAAGGAAAGTTAATATTTGGTTACAACTGGCAAAATACAGGGAAAGAGAGTTCGCGGACTACAAAAGGAGAAAAAATACTAGACAGCTTGGTGTCATGGCATGGAAAACAGTCAACAACAGAATTGATACGATGTGCAGTGGAACGTAGTGCCCCAAAGATCCCCATTTTATGAAGTCTGTCAGTGGTGCCCCAACCACCCCTAGGTTAACGAAGTATGTCAGTGGTGCCCAAACGACCCCTAGGTTAACGAAGTATGTCAGTGATGCCCCAAACACACTCAGGTTAACAAAGTCTGTCAGTGGTGCCCCAACCAGCCCCAGGTTAACAAAGTCTGTCAGTGGTGCCCCAACCAGCCCCAGGTTAACAAAGTATGTAAGTGATGCGCCAGCCACCCTCAGGTTAACAAAGTCTGTCAGTGGTGCCCCAACCACCCTCAGGTTAACAAAGTCTGTCAGTGGTGCCCCAACCACCCTCAAGTTAACAAAGTATGTCAGTGATGCCCCAGCCACCCTCAGGTTAACAAAGTCTATCAGTGATGCCCCAACCACCCTCAGGTTAACAAAGTCTGTCAGTGATGCCCCAACCACCCTCAGGTTAACAAAGTCTGTCAGTGATGCCCCAACCACCCTCAGGTTAACAAAGTCTGTCAGTGGTGCCCCAACCACCCCCAGGTTAACAAAGACTGTCAGTGATGCCCCAACCACCCTCAGGTTAACAAAGTCTGTCAGTGATGCCCCAACCACCCTCAGGTTAACAAAGTCTGTCAGTGATGCCCCAACCACCCTCAGGTTAACAAAGTCTGTCAGTGATGCCCCAACCACCCTCAGGTTAACAAAGTCTGTCAGTGATGCCCCAACCACCCTCAGGTTAACAAAGTCTGTCAGTGATGCCCCAACCACTCTCAGGTTAACAAAGTCTGTCAGTGGTGCCCCAACCACCCTCAGGTTAACAAAGTCTGTCAGTGATGCCCCAACCACCCTCAGGTTATAAAAGTATGTCTGTGGTGCCCCAACCACCCTCAGGTTATCAAAGTCTGTCAGTGATGCCCCAGCCACCCTCAGGTTAACAAAGTCTGTCAGTGATGCCCCAACCACCCTCAGGTTAACACAGTCTGTCAGTGATGCCCCAACCACCTCCAGGTTAACAAAGACTGTCTGTGATGCCCCAACCACCCTCAGGTTAACAAAATCTGTCAGTGATGCCCCAACCACCCTCAGGTTAACAAAGTCTGTCAGTGATGCCCCAACCACCCTCAGGTTAACAAAGTCTGTCAGTGATGCCCCAACCACCCTCAGGTTAACAAAGTCTGTCAGTGGTGCCCTAACCACCCTCAGGTTAACAAAGTCTGTCAGTGATGCCCCAACCACTCTCAGGTTAACAAAGTCTGTCAGTGGTGCCCCAACCACCCTCAGGTTAACAAAGTCTGTCAGTGATGCCCCAACCACCCTCAGGTTATCAAAGTCTCTCTGTGGTGCCCCAACCACCCTCAGGTTATCAAAGTCTGTCAGTGATGCCCCAACCAGCCCCAGGTTAACAAAGTCCGTCAGTGATGCCCCAGCCACCCTCAGGTTAACAAAGTCTGTCAGTGGTGCCCCCACCACCCTCAGGTTAACAAAGTCTGTCAGTGATGCCCCAACCACCCTCAGGTTAACAAAGTCTGTCATTGATGCCCCAACCACCCTCAGGTTAACAAAGTCTGTCAGTGATGCCCCAGCCACCCTCAGGTTAACAAAGTCTGTAAGTGATGCCCCAGCCACCCTCAGGTTAACAAAGTCTGTCAGTGATGCCCCAACCACCCTCAGGTTAACAAAGTCTGTCAGTGATGCCCCAGCCACCCTCAGGTTAACAAAGTCTGTAAGTGATGCCCCAGCCACCCTCAGGTTAACAAAGTCTGTCAGTGATGCCCCAACCACCCTCAGGTTAACAAAGTCTGTTAGTGATGCCCCAACCACCCTCAGGTTAACAAAGTCTGTCAGTGGTGCCCCAACCACCCTCAGGTTAACAAAGTATGTCAGTGATGCCCCAACCACCCCCAGGTTAACAAAGTCTGTCAGTGGTGCCCCAACCACCCTCTGGTTAACAAAGTCTGTCAGTGGTGCCCCAACCACCCCCAGGTTAACAAAGTCTGTCAGTGGTGCCCCAACCACCCCCAGGTTAACAAAGTCTGTCAGTGATGCCCCAACCACCCCCAGGTTAAAAAAGTCTGTCAGTGATGCCCCAACCACCCCCAGGTTAACAAAGTCTGTCAGTGATGCCCCAACCACCCCCAGGTTAACAAAGTCTGTCAGTGGTGCCCCAACCACCCTCAGGTTAACAAAGTCTGTCAGTGATGCCCCAACCACCCCCAGGTTAACAAAGTCTGTCAGTGATGCCCCAACCACCCTCAGGTTAACAAAGTCTGTCAGTGGTGCCCCAACCACCCCCAGGTTAACAAAGTCTGTTAGTGATGCCGCAACCACCCCCAGGGCTACATGAAGAGAATCGAACAAAGCAAATATTCTTAACATAATACCCGGAAGTCATATTCTCTTACCATATTTACCGGAAGTCATATTCTCTGTAACATATTTACCGGAAGTCATATTCTCTATAACATATTTACCGGAAGTCATATTCTCTATAACATATTTACCGGAAGTCATATTCTCTATAACATATTTACCGGAAGTCATATTCTCTATAACATATTTACCGGAAGTCATATTCTCTATAACATATTTACCGGAAGTCATATTCTCTATAACATATTAAATGACCGTTCCTTATAACCAATGTCAGCACACGAAGAAACCATTTTTTACCTACTGCTCATTACACTTAATACCTCTCATACGAGGTCTGGGGGACTGCTTGGTTTCGAGGCAAGACGCCGGCCTCGAGAGAGAGAAGTTGTGGGTTCAAATCCCGGCTACATCGGGATTTTTATTTATGATTTCTGGGTGTCCGGTTAGCGCAATCGATAGGCGGTTGGGTTACCACGGCAACAGCCGTAGTTCGTACCCTGGCGAGGACACCTGGGTTTTACTAATTCCCTAAAAATTAGTACCTCTGAAATCGGAGTAAATCTGCCTGCATGGCGAGGGGCATCCTGTAATGGGATAAAACAGACTTTACACGCAAAATTCAGTCCCACAAAAATTGAGTGGGTGGGACTTCGTCAGAGGTCAAAGCTGACGAAAGCGAATGAACGAACGAACGATTTATGATTTCTCTCTGCGGCAACCACCTCTGGTCTCAGCAGCGAGGCCCGGCTTGAAACGTCAATTACTCATAGACGGAAAAAAATAGGAGTACCTCCGAACTCGCAGTTATCTGCCTGTGCGGCGAGGGTTCCCTATGCACACGGCTGCCAGGGAAAAATGGATTAACACGCAAAATTCAATTCCTAGTTCCTAGGGATTTCGTCAGCGGTAAAAGCTGGCGATAGAAGGAAAAGAATAACACGAGCTGCAAGTTTTACTGCTGGTATTTTTTTTACTTTATTTTTACCCCCGTCACGCCAAGTGGCGTATAGGGAAATATGGTGTTAGTGACCATATATTTTACAGACCTTCAGCACATGATTTTTGGGGTAAAGTGGTCGGTATTACGCCAGTGCTGCTTTACTTTCCCAGAAAAAAATCCGGTACCCATTTAAGGCTGGGTGAACCCGGAAGCCGTCGGTTGGGATCGAACCCTACCCCTTGTCCTTTGTAGTCCGGTTCACTAACCACTGAGCTATCGCGGCTCCTTATTGCTGGTCTGCTAATGGTGAATCCATTTTAGAGTTATGACGTCAGTTGCATGCATAAATTAGAAACAGAATAGGTCAAGCAAAGAGAGAACTCCACCATAGAACGTCCTATGTAACAAAGCATGTCCTATGTAACAAAGCATGTCCTATGTAACAAAACATTGTCCTATGTAACAAAACATTGTCCTATGTAACAAAACATTGTCAATGAACTCTTTCCATCATCATCATTGAGTGCCGTCTCCGCATCGAAGGTTGGCTACCATGGATCGCCATTCCACTCTGTCTCTTGCTTAGATGGTTGGTGCATGTTGTCATATTCTGACTTGTCCATCTTTTGATGTTACTCGTCCATGTTAGTCTTGGTCTGCCTCTGCCTCTTGCATTGATGGTGCAGATTGTCATAGGCTGACTTGTCCATCTTTTGATGTTACTCGTCCATGTTAGTCTTGGTCTGCCTCTGCCTCTTGCATTGATGGTGCAGGTTGTCATAGGCTGACTTGTCCATCTTTTGATGTTACTCGTCCATGTTAGTCTTGGTCTGCCTCTGCTTCTCTACCTTGTATTTTCCCTTCCAATATTACTTTTATTGGGCTGTTGTGTCTTTTAGCTTGATCCAAAAATTTCATTTGTCTTGTTCTAATTGTGTTTAGTAGTTCTCTTTTCATTTTTAGTTGTTTTAAAACTTCATCGTTTGTTTTCTTTTCTTTCCATCTAATTCTACCTATTCTTCTATAAATCAACATTTCAAAGGCTTCAATTCTCTGTTCCGTTTTGGTTTTCTTTGGAATGTTACGTGATGAGGCTGCAATCTCTTTCACGGTGGTCTGCCACATTCGCCTTTCGTATTCTGAATATGCCACACGTGTACCATACACTTTGCTGTTTTCGCTTTCTGGGCCGTTGATTAATTATTTCTGATTCTTCCGCCCCATCCACCGTCACAGACTTTTCACATACGAGTTGAACACTCCCGGCCGGCGCCATTGTTTTGTGAACGAACCGTGTGCTTGCAACTCTTTCTTGCAACTCTTTCTTGCAACTCTTTCTTGCAACTCTTTCTTGCAACTCTTTCTTGCAACTCTTTCTTGCAACTCTTTCTTGCAACTCTTTCTTGCAACTCTTTCTTGCAACTCTTTCTTGCAACTCTTTCTTGCAACTCTTTCTTGCAACTCTTTCTTGCAACTCTTTCTTGCAACTCTTTCTTGCAACTCTTTCTTGCAACTCTTTCTTACAACTTTTTCTTGCAACTCTTTCTTGCAACTCTTTCTTGCAACTCTTTCTTGCAACTCTTTCAGCTCTTTATCAACGCAATAGAAGAGATTTCAGAGACAAAGTTGTTCATGGTTTTAAGAATCAATCTACATATTTATTACACAAAAGAGAACGAAAAATACGTACCAGAAAACAACAGAAGAGAGGAAGAAATAAATGAAATACTATTTGCAGACGACCAAGTTCTGATACATGAAACAACTGAGGACCTACAAGAACATATCAACAGGCTAAACAACACTTGTAAACAATACAACATGAAGATCAACATAAGCAAAACCGAAGTAATGGCAATAGTGAGAAAGAAAGAAAAACTAAACATCATAATAGATAATACATCTTTGAAGCAAGTTGACAATTTTAAATATCTGGGTAGCACGTTAACACAAGACAATAACCAAGAGACCGAGATAGATATAAGGTGTAACAAAGCTGGCCAAGTTATAGGCCAAGTATCAACACTATTGAAAAACAAAGCAATAACTACGGAAGCAAAAAGGGCAATATACAAATCAATTTTTCTACCAACTCTGTGCTATCAGTGCCAGAATTGGACGCTGGACTCTAGAACAATAAGAAAGATAACGACCACCGAAATGAAATGTGTCAGAAGAATGACAAGGAAACAGCTTAAGGAACAAAGTAAGAAACACTGACCTGAGGAAGAAACTCGAAATTGAACCAGCCATCGAATACATAAAGAAACAACAGATAAATTGGTTCGGCCACATAACAAGACAAAAAGAACTAACAATGACTCAAAGAGCCATAAACAAATGCTACGAAAACGCCAGATTAAGAGGAAGACCGAGAAAGAGATGGATAAAGGGAATACTAGAGTCACTAGGAGGGATAACACCAGAAGAGGCCAACTATTGACCTTTCGAGCCGTAACCGGCCCATAGGGCGTAGACCAAGATACACCTTCTCCTATATGAATTTTTGTTCTAGCAGTTTTCTTTTAAAGATATTTTATCAAATCTCGCCATCTGTCTCTGTTCTGTGCAAGCAGTTCTATCTCATTGAGGGAGCCGATTCCTGCTGCTCTTGCCTCTCTCATCAATGTTCTTCTCAGTGTCTCCCTGGGTCTTCCTCTTTTTCTTTTACCTGTTGTTTCCCATATGAGGGCTTGCTTTGCTATTCGGTTATTATCTCTTCTCATCACATGTCCAACGTATGACCATCGTCTTTTCTTTATTACTGAAGATATTAGTGGTTGATTGGCGATTTCTCTAATTTCCTCGTTTGTTTTGAATTCGTTCCATTCTATACCAAGTATTTTCCTTAGACATTTATTTTCGAATGCGTTCAACTTTGTTTCTATATCTCTTGTTGTTTTCCAGCTTTCACACGCATACGTAAGGGTTGATAGTACATTTGATTTGAATAGCCTAAGTTTTGTGTTTGTGCTAATGAGTTTTGATTTCCACAACTTTTCAAGGCTTCTGAAAGACATTGCTGCTTTAGCCAGTCTGATTCTAATTTCTTTGCTCGTATCCCCTTCTCGATCAATGTGACTTCCAAGATAGATGAAGTGATCGATCTCTTCTACTGGTTTGTTTTCCATGTATATTTTGTCACTTGTTGGAATTAAACTTTTCATGACTTTAGTCTTTTCATGATTGACCTCAAGCCCAATTTTGCTGGCTATTGATGATAGTTCATTTGTGTTTTCCTGCATCGTTTTTATCTGATTGCTGATGAGAACTATGTCATCAGCAAAGTCCAGGTCCTCCAAATGGTCTCCTTGTATCCATTCGATGCCTTTATTACCAGTGCAGCATTTCTTCATTATGAAGTCCATAACAATTCCAAATAACAAGGGCGATAAAATACATCCTTGTTTAACCCCAGTTTCTATTGGGAAACATTCGCTCAGTCCTTCCTCTGTTCGAACTGCACATGTGTAACCATCATACATGTCTTTGATAATATTTATGATTTTTGATGGTAAGCCATATTGCTTCAGAATTTTCCACAAAGAATCTCTATGAATACTATCAAATGCTTTTTTGAAGTCGATGAAGTTAAGTACAAAAGGTTTTTGCTTTTCAATGTGTTCCTCCAATATAAGTCGTAGAGTGAAAATGTGGTCAAGACAGCTTCTCCCTTTTCTAAACCCAGCCTGTTCTTCACGCATTACTGTATCTATTGAATCCTTTATTCTATTTAGGATGATTTTACAGAATAATTTTGAGGCAACTGACAAAAGTGTCACGCCTCTCCAATTGTTACAATCTCTAAGATTGCCCTTTTTTGGGATCTTAACAATGATTCCTTTTTTCCATTTATGAGGCGTCTTCTCTGTTTTCCAAATGATGTTGAACATTTTTTGGAGATGTATTAAATTATGGCTATCAATTGCCTTGAGGATCTCAGCTGTTAACTTATCCTCTCCAGCAGCCTTGTTATTGGTCATTAGCTTTAAGGTGGTTTCTATTTCACTCAAGGTGAAGTCATCTAAATTTACATCTAATTCTGCTGCTGGTGTTTCAGCTTCAAAATCTATTAAACTGTGAGGTAGTGGACGGTTAAGAATTTCTTTGAAGTGTTCCGCCCAACGGGCTTTTATGTCTGCGCTTGTTGTTAGCATTAATCCAGATTTGTCTAGAATTGGTGTTCCACTGGATGTATAGGTGTTTGTCAGCATCTTTTGTACAGTATAAAGAGTTCTGCTGTCTCCTGTAATTGCAGCTGTCTCTGCTTTCTCTGCCAAGTTGTCTATATAAGCTCTTGTATCTCTTCTTGCCGAACTTTTCACTTTGTTGTCTAATTCTTTGTATGTTGCTTTTGCCAGAACCTTTCCAAGATCTGTCTTTACATTAGTCATGGCTCTCTTCGCTTCTCTTCTTTCTTTGATGTATTTCCATGTGGTGTCTGAGATCCAAGCTCGTTTTTCCATTTTCTTCAGTCCAGCACTTGCTTCTGCTGCTGTCATTAGTATTTTGCTCTGTGAGTCCCACATTTCATTGATATCTAAGTCTATTTCACCAAGTGCTGAATAACAATTACTTAGCTCTATGTTAAACTTTTCCTTTATTGCTTCATCTTTCAGTTTATGACTATCAATTTTATGTGTAATTGACCTCTTCTGTTGGTTTCTAAATTTTAATCTTATTTTCCCAATGCACAGGTTGTGGTCACTATTAACATCAGCACCTCTGTATGCTCTTACATCTATTAATGATGATCTGAATTGTTGTTTAATACATAGGTGGTCAATTTGATTTGATGTTCTATCATCAGGAGATATCCATGTTGTTTTGTGGATATTTTTATGTGGAAATAATGTCCCACCTATAACTAAATTTTCTATTAAACATAATTCTATTAATCTTTCTCCATTCTGACTTGTTGTATTACAGCCTTCTCTCCCCATCACATGTTCCACTCCTGCGTTATCTTGTCCTACTTTGGCGTTGAAGTCTCCCATTACAATTAAAAGATCGTGTTTTGTTATTTTGTTTATAAGTTGTTGCAGTTGGTTATAAAAATCATCCTTAACTTCATCATCAGCTTCGTTAGTAGGCGCATAACATTGAATAATTGAAAGTCTTCCATGTTTTGTTTTGTATCGTGTTCGTATCAGACGGCTATTTACCGGTTCCCATTCTAATAAACTTCTTGCAGCTTTGTCTGTCATCATTATGCCTACTCCTTCACGGTGTTTTCCATCTTCCCTTCCAGAAAAAACTACTATTTTATTATCAATAGATCTCCTACCTGTTCCAAGCCAGCGCATTTCGCTTAATCCTAAAATATCTAGATCGTATCTGTCCATCTCGCTCGCGACCTGTGCATGTTTCGTCGGAGCGGCCATTGTTCGCACATTCCAGAATCCTATTTTTGTTGTTGTTTTAGGGCCGAAAAAACTATCACTACTATCTACTGCTAATTTACACATTCTGTATCAGGTCTACGTTTCATTAACAACATCGTTTTTACGATAGCGGCTTGTTAAACCTCTGATCAACGGTTCTATACCAAGCCGGAGAAAAATAATTCCTCCATTTTGGAAACAACCGGAAACCAGAAGAGGCCAACAGAAGAGCAAAAAATCGTAGATTGTTTCTCCCCTCGACGCCAACGGCATTGGGAGGAAGGATAGAAGTAGACGAAGAATATCTACATAGTTTATATTTATCTAACATATAACATATTATATATGAATTTTTAGATAATTGAACAAGGTATTAGATTTAAATAAATACCAAGATGATACATCATCATCATCATCATCATGTGCCATACCGGTTGGCGTAGGTGATCATGTCCCTCCACAATCTTCTATCTACAGTGCATCGTATCAGTTCTGTTGTTGACTGTTTTCCATGCCATGACACCAAGCCATCTAGTATTTTCTCTCTTTGTCGCCCGCGATCTCTCTTTCCTTTTATTTTGCCAGTTGTAACCAAGTATTCCAACTTTCCTCTTCTCATGATGTGCCCGAAAAATGTTGATTGTTTCTTTCTGATGTTTTTTTAAGAGTTCCCATTTTGTGTTGGCCTCTTTGAGAACTTCCTCATTGGTCTTTTTATCTGTCCAGGGAACTTTCAACATTCTTCTGAGAAATCCCATCTCTGTGGCCTCCAATCGTCTTTTCATGTGTTTGTCCACTGTCCATGATTCGCTTCCACGTATCAGAATTGGTTCTATATAGTACCGATGAACTCTCTTTCTCATTATTATTGACATAGATTTGTTGCATAAGGTATTTTTAACCTTCTGAAATGCTATTTTGGCCTGAGCTATTCTACTTTTTTATTTCTGTGGTACATCTTCCATCTGATGTTATTATTGTGCCCAAGTATTTGACGCTCTCCACTTGTTTCAGATTTGTCCTGTTTATTTTTATGCTGCATGATGGTGATGATTGTTTCTTCGATATAACCATTACTTCTGTTTTCTTACTATTCAGACTGAGACCTTTCTTGTTGCTTTCTTCTACTACTGTACTTGTATAGATACAAGACATGTAAACAGATTACATTTTGATGACGGCTTACACTAATCAAATTGAGAGTGACGCACTGTGCGGCTAAACGTGCGGCAAGAGTTAATGTTAGAAAACGTGTCCTAAAGTGCTACATCGAACCTGTTCTACTATATGGAAGAGTGGAAAGGTTGGCTAGCTGTGCTGTCATTGAAGACGGTTAACCAAATCATCGGGTGGACATTTTCAATGCCCTCCGAGATGTGGAAAGAGGACAGGACTTCGACAACCATGAGTCCACGTCACTTCTTCGGATGAAAGAGATGGGAGTTAAGATGGGCACAGCCAGAAACGAGAAACTTAGTGGCCGTGTAAGAAGACTTATCAACCAACATAGAACTGGAGTCGTCAGTCGCTGGACGGGACTTGCTGAGGAGGGGATCTGAGCACCTATGGACATGTTCGGAGTGCAATGATGATGACCAGCAAATAACTCAATGGAAAGTGAGTCATGGACTATAAGTAAGACAACACAAAGAACATGAGAGGCAGCTGAGATGTCGTTTATCAGAAGAATGCCATGAATTGGACTTCCGGTCAATTTAGTGGATCAGCGGCAGGAACCATATAAGCTCAGTCTGAAAAGTGTTCCTTGTTGCAGTTTCCTCATATTCCAAGTCCGGCTTGCTGCCTGAGCTACTGAGTTAAGTGCTCTGTGCACACCGTGAGCTGTATTTTATTTTAAATGACAGAATTTTGATATTCCGATTCTTTACGATGATATCGTATGTCGAAGGACAGTTGAGCTGCGTTCATTTTTGGTGCCGCTTAGCCTTATGTTTTTTGGTGTGTGCTGTAGCTGCTAGGATGGGGACTGCAGCTGCCTTTCTTTATTTTGATCCGTCAATGGGATGAGTTTTTCTCGAATGATTCCACTAGCAGGGTGTCAATATGCGTTTTAATTTGTTGGCAGTGATACCGGGGCCTTCGGCTAACTCTATCCATGTTACGAATTTCCATGGATAGCAAAAATGACAAATATAGAAAGTTTAAAACCAGCTGGAGAAACCAGTCATCAAAATCATAAGGAACAGACAATCTACATTTATTGGGCATGTGATGTGAAAAGCCTATGGAAGCGAATCATGGACAGTAGACAAACAAATGAAAAGACGATTGGAGGCCACAGAGATGGGATTTCTCAGAAGAATGTTGAAAGTTCCCTGGACAGATAAAAAGACCAATGAGGAAGTTCTCAAAGAGGCCAACACAAAAAGGGAGCTGTTAAAAAACATCAGAAAGAAGCAATCAACATTTTTCGGGCACATCATGAGAAGAGGAAAGTTGGAATACTTGGTTACAACTGGCAAAATAAAAGGAAAAAGAGATCGCGGACGACAAAGAGAGAAAATACTGGGTAGCTTGGTGTCATGGCATGGAAAACAGTCAACAACAGAACTGATACGATGCACTGTAGATAGAAGATTGTGGAGGGACATGATCACCTACGCCAACCGGTAAGGCACATGATGATGATGATGATGTGAAAAGAAGGCATTGAGAATACTATAACAACAGACAGAATGGATGGAAAGAAGAGCAGAGGAAAACCAAGAGAACAAATATTGAACAGCTTATCCAAATGTCAAAAATAAAAGAACCGCGGACTGAAATTACGACATGCTTGAAGGACCGAGTGATGTGCAGAGATATGATCGCTTACGCCAACCGGCATGACACCTGATGGCGGTGTAAATTGCTGTTGACAGAGATTCTCAACACGAAAACACGCACATACACAACACCGAACATATTCTTACCTCGTGCAAATAGATCCAACTTTGAGCGGGAAACAGATCGCCAAACAGCGCTCCACAGTCATGGTTACCAACAACCAGTTCGCGAACTGGGCAGTGAAAGATCCCAGAAACATGAGAACAGCACATCCATTATGTCCCATGTTGACATCAAATTTGGTTAGCGAGAAGAACAGAATCTTACACACCAGACATGTGTTGTCAACAAATGACACGGCAGCTACATAACCAGTTGGTGACGTAAACGGTTTCATTCTTAGAACTGTGATGAAGCTGACGATGTTTCCAGGAAATCCAAAAGCGAAGACAACCCAAAGGTAGTAGCTATTTAGAAAGTACGCAATCTGGAACAAGACGTATTGTTGTAAAATCGGATCATTCTTCGAAAACGGAGCATACCCTTGACTGGTTCCGTTCTGAAGAATCGTTGCCATGGTAACAATATTCCAAGGCTCCTGATTGGACGAGCTGTTTCTGAATATATACGGTGACGTCATGTTGCCATGGAGATTCACAAATGCAAAGGTGGTGTCTTGTGACTGGAGGTGATCCTTTTCAAACCTTCCTGACATTTGTAACGTGTTTTGAATGAACCTCAGCCTAAAACTCTACTTAAAAACTCAGATTGTAGCCAGCAATAAAGCTGTTAACTTAAACACGCCTGTTTATCAAAGCTATTTTAGTTGCTTTGTTCAATAATTTAATTCATAAATATAAATATAAACTTTGTGATTCTACGATTGAAATTTCAAGATTATAAAAAAAAACCTTCAGATTAAATATTACAAATTCAGGCCCAAACACCTCGTAACGACAGCACTGGACACGCGGCCTTTATTCTCCATCCTTATAAATCGCCAAAGTAGACGGCGCGATATGAGAAAATACTGCAAGTATAATTATAAATTAAATATTTATGAAAACAGCGAAAAACAAATATCACGTCACACCAAAAAGTGTGGAATTAACCAATCGCATAAATGTTTTATTCAACTAATTAATAATCATTAATGCAACAACTAACTTAGATTGAAGTTCAACACTACACGTGATTGTATTAATGAAATCACTTAAACACAACCCTAACTATAATTCCTGATATAGGGCCCCACATTTATCTTTTGGACATTAATTTGATTTATATTTTCATCAAATTTATTTCATAACAAAATTTTTACATAAATTTTTAGTTCCTGAAATTAGGTACCTGACAAATTATAAATCAAACAGTTCTAATTCTGATTTAAAGAGTTTGTGAGTGAACAAACTTGTAGCAAACATGGAGCTTCTACACTCGAAATTACACGAAACATGTCTGGATCTATAACTAAAGTGTTACTTTTTCACTAAAAGAAGCAGCCGTGTTTCTGATTGAAGCGTGAACCAGGTAGGTTATTTTGACCCCAAAATATCACAAATAGTGCTCTATTAATGTTTTAAGACGCTGAAATAGGAAGTGTCCAAAAAGTTCTCTGCCAGTACTGATTGGATGTAACGATGTCACTGTTGAACTGTGTGGTCAAACATTCTGCCGAGCCTGTGTTGAAAGTCAGTAAAAAAAAAATATTAATGAAGTTAATAGTTTAAATATTAGTTTTTAAAAAAAATATTAATGAAGTTAATAGTTCAAATATTAGTTTTAAAAAATATTAATGAAGTTAATAGTTTAAATATTAGTTTTAAAAAATATTAATGAAGTTAATAGTTTAAATATTAGTTTTTAAAAAAATTATTCATGGAGTTAATAGTTTAAATATTAGTTTTAAAAAATATTAATGAAGTTAATAGTTTAAATATTAGTTTTTAAAAAAAATTATTCATGAAGTTAATAGTTTAAATATTAGTTTTTACAAAATTATTATTAATGAAGTTAATAGTTTAAATATTCGTTTTTTTTTTTAAATATTAATAATGCATGACAAGCCCTTTGTTATGTAAACCCCAGGGAATAAGACAAAAGGGAAAGCAAACATATACTTGGAGACAACAGGTGGAAGAAGAGATGAAACATATGGGGAAGACATGGCGTGATCTTACGAGAATGGCATCAAACAGGACGGTTTGGAAAGGTTTGTTGAAGACCTATGCTCCACAGGGAGCAGAAAGTGTTTGTTGAAGACCTATGCTCCACAGGGAGCTGAAAGTGTTTGTTGAAGACCTATGCTCCACAGGGAGCAGAAAGTGTTTGTTGAAGACCTATGCTCCACAGGGAGCTGAAAGTGTTTGTTGAAGACCTATGCTCCACAGGGAGCTGAAAGTGTTTGTTGAAGACCTATGCTCCACAGGGAGCAGAAAGTGTTTGTTGAAGACCTATGCTCCACAGGGAGCTGAAAGTGTTTGTTGAAGACCTATGCTCCACAGGGAGCTGAAAGTGTTTGTTGAAGACCTATGCTCCACAGGGAGCTGAAAGTGTTTGTTGAAGAGCTATGCTACACAGGGAGCTGAAAGTGTTTTTGAAGACCTATGCTCCACAGGGAGCTAAAAGTGTTTTTTGAAGACCTATGCTCCACAGGGAGCTGAAAGTGTTTGTTGAAGACCTATGTTCCACAGGGAGCTGAAAGTGTTTGTTGAAGACCTATGTTCCACAGGGAGCTGAAAGTGTTTGTTGAAGACCTATGCTCCACAGGGAGCTGAAAGTGTTTGTTGAAGACCTATGCTCCACAGGGAGCTGAAAGTGTTTGTTTAAGACCTATGCTTCACAGGGAGCTGAAAGTGTTTGTTGAATACCTATGCTCCACAGGGAGCTGAAAGTGTTTGTTGAAGACCTATGCTCCACAGGGAGCTGAAAGTGTTTGTTGAAGACCTATGTTCCACAGGGAGCTGAAAGTGTGTGTTGAAGACCTATGTTC